>APFE031609311.1:117957-161309 GCA_000404065.3 Pinus taeda
TTTGGAGTCATAGGGAACAGCCTGGGTGTTAACAGTGCCAATTCGACCAATGAATCCCAATGATTCGTCGGATCATGGTGACTAGAACTTTGTTGACTGCTTCAACCAAACCATTTGCCTGTGGGTAATATGGAGAGGAACTATCATGACGCAGGCCAAGTTGATCTGTAAGTTCGGTCATCATGATGTTTCGAAAATGACTCCCATGGTGTAGGAATTTACAGGGTAAGTTCCTCAGACAGAACACCAAAAGGACACCACTCACAATCAGATCACAGATCAATACACCAGTATTTTGACGTGGTTAAAACCCTCAAAGAGGGAAACAGTCCACGGCCTGCGCCAACGTGGCTACTACAGGCAATTTATTAATAAAAGAATGAAAATTTACATAAGCTTCTCTCATGCACGGTTAACCTACAAATGACCCTCCATGCGCTTTAAATAGAATTCATGGACCAATCGGGTGTCAAGCACGGATCAAGTGTCGGTAATAGAGAATGAATCGTCGGATCACTACATATCGTGACCATCGGATTGTAAGTTACAAAATGTACAACGGTAAAGAAACACACTTTACCTAACTCTATACCTAACTCTATACCAGACCAAGTTGAACTTAACTATTTCCTATGTGTCGGAATATCCTAACACTCTCTCCTAGTTAAGCTAAGGGGGGTGGTAACTAAAGAAGGTTAATGAAGTGAAATGTGAGGTTCTAGGAGACTAAGGTTAATGGAAAGTTTATCAAAGATAACCTGATTTCAAGATGTAAACAAGCAAGTAAATATATGAGCAATATTCAATGATTCATCAAAGGATAGAGCGTAGACAATGCTAAAACAAGTAATTGCTCAAAGTAAATGACAAATACTTGCTCAAATGGAAATTCAAAATATAATGATAAGCAATCCTGCAAAACCAATATTAGATTAAGATGAGCTAATAAAATATTACTTGCAAAATACAAATGGAGATTGTACTTGTAAAGGAAATGCTCAAATGACAAGAGTTAATGACATCAAATAATGATACGACAATTCATCATCAAAATAACAAGTACATTGGATAAACAATATTACAAGTAAAACTTAAAATGCTCACAAGATGACTAAATTTAAATGACGTGCAACCTATCTATGTGGAATGCAATTATCTTGGTTAGTTTTATTCTATATGCCTATCCTAAAGTGAGAAGTTTTCCTCTCAAGTTCTTGCCAAGGGGTAAAGATTGGGGTGAATTGCAAGGAAGAGGGGCTAAGGAGGCACTAGGTCCATCATTAACAATACCTTTCCTAATCCTTACAGATCATGCGTGCCGTCATTCCTACGAGGGGGCAAAGCCACCTTCATAACTGCAGGGTCACACACTTTACCTTACTCCGTACAAATTGGAATAATTGTTCAAGGAACACTTGGTCCTATGTTGTCTATACAACCAAACTTATGCTTGGAGGTAAGTTTTAGATATGAAAATTAGTACTAAAATGCCTAAATGAGATGCTTGAGTGAATGTTATTACTTCAAAAGAAAAATATTGATATTAATGCTTAAAAATAAGAGGTAATGCTCAAGTAAATGGAACCAATATTTTCAATGGAAAGTGAAAATTAGCTCAATGTAGCTCCACAAGTTCCAAATAGATTGCTTGCAAGTAAATGAAACAGAGGCCAAGTTGCTTCAAATGAAATGACGCAAGAATGTCTTTGGAGACATCAACAATAATCATAATGCCACATAAAAATGAGCTAACAATAAGATGATGAAACAATGTATTCAAGAGACTTGTGAAATCAAGTAAATGGATAAATAAACTAGTCTAAGCTTGCCAAATAAATGTAAAATACTTGCTTGCATTAAAGAGAAATATTGCATGTGTTTTAGTACATTGCACAATACAAGTATTCAAGAAATGGAAATGGCAAACTAAACCAAGCTCAATTTATGTAAAATGAAAGTAGATATGAATGTTATGTTAAGAGAGTAACCATGCATGAATGAGATTAGCAATGAGATTAACAAAAGATAATTAAAGTAACTAAACTAAAGAGATTAGTCCACCCACAAGCAAAGATCCTCTTTCGAAATGGGGAGAAGGGATACCATGGGAATAATCCCAAGCTCCCTCGCAAGAAAAATTAATCTTTTTATTAGTGATTGGTTGCAAGAGGAAAGAGAAAAGCCTTGTTACCCTCCACCCATGGGTAGTATAAATTTTTCTCCATTCATCATTTTCTGCCGTCCAAGTCCACATGTGCCCACTGGGTCCACATAGGGTTAGCCTCCCCCTTCCCTTGGCCACACGTTGGGTCGGGCCTGGAATGATGCCCTAGAAGTTGATGCAGCGAAAAGAAAAAGCAAAAGCATAATTTGGCCACTCTTAACACACAAAATGCGAAAGATGGCCGCAACATACAAATTTAGCACTTAGGCAAAAGCCAAACGTGAGCTCTACATGTTATTTATGGCCATCACCTTGGTTCCTATGGGTCCTAGATGAGCCCCCTCCACATTAAGGAACCCATGATTGTCCCAACCCCTGGTGGGCAGTGAAATTCCCCACCTTAAAAGGGGGTACCTACTGCTGTATCCTACACATCATGCTCTCATCCCTTGGAGCCCTGAGTAGTTATGAAAAAAAATCAATCAAAGGCGATAGGCATATGAAGAAGGGTGGAAAAACAAAAGCTAGGGTAACTCATGTGCCATGATTTGCTCCGTCCTACACCCATGTACCGAAGTGTGGGCTTCCTTGATCATAGCTACGTTATACCATGACATGTGGCATGGAGCATCCCCCTGATCCCCACTCCATTCCTTGACTATATTACTTCTTGCCACCTACCACTTGATGGATGTACCATGGACATGTCACCCCCTTTAAAGGCTGAAACCACCTAATAAGGTCCATGTTTAATCCCCTTATTAAGCTTGGATACACTTGTACATGCCAAAGACCACTATGGAAGGGCATGCCACCATGAAGTGCCCCATTGATTCAATTCTAAAGGCTGAAACCACCTAATAAGTTCCCTGGTTAATCCCCTTATTAAGCTTGGAGACACTTGTACATGCCGAAGACCACTATGGAAGGGCATGCCACCATGAAGTGCCCCATTGATTCCAAGAATTGTAAGCTCTTCTACTTGATTATTCTAATGATTTGTTGTATTGGAGGGCAAGGGGACGCGTTGGATCTTATGCAAGATTAGCAGGTGGGTCCTCATTTGGGGTTTGGTCTCCCTATACAGGGTCCAAACCCTCCAGAGGGACACATTGGCAATTGTAGGGTGAGTGTCGAGAGCCATGGGCCTCCATAGCAGAGATTATTTCATGGATCCCCAACACCACTTAGCGATTGCTTGTATTCCACCTTTTTGAATGAGGATTATGCACCTAGTTCATCACTCCCAACCGGCTCCACACTTGCACCATACACTTGACAAATGTTCCAGGGTCCGATTGAGGATGTGTCTCACTGCAAGAGAAAAAGGGAGGGCTTATGTCACCATCCTAGCCCTTACAGATGGTTTACAGGCACTATCGATCCATTGGAGACCCATGAGGATGTCCTTGTGCCCCCACACCCACTTGGGCCATAATGACGTGCCTGGATAACAAGGGGCCAACCCCTTGACCACTATATTTGGAGTACATCCTCCACCATGGCACATTTTGGACTTCATTAGGCCTTCTCAATGGCCCATTGACTCGTTATGTTGATTATTCTGCCCTCTTGAGAGGCTATTCTTTGTATTATTGAGTTATCTTGGTGGGCTTGTGATCAGGTCATGGTCTTTTTTCCCAAGGAAAAATTGCAATTTTTTTCATTTGAACAAAATTACATATTGTAGATGCTAAAAAGCATATACATAATAACAAATCCTGGTAACCAAGATCAATAAAAACTCATCAGAGAGTTACCCTATTCTACTCTTTCCTACCTTTCTTTTTTTCCACTTTCCGCCAATCACTAGATTCTCGTTTACATTTGACAAGATTTCTTTGTCAGAATCCGAACTTTCTGATGCATAAGTTCATTTAGTACCACTTGCTTCTTTTTCAGATGTAATCATTTCAATCTGCTGTTGTTGTTCAGAAGGCATTGGAACTAATGCAGATTTGTGCTCGACCTCGTCCTTCTGCGTGGTATCTTGGGATTTTTTTGCATTGATATTTGTGGTATTGTCTATAGTTTCTGCTTCTTCTGTTTTTGTTGCACGTGTTTCTAAAAACTGCCATCCTTTCTGCTTTTGTGGTTGTCTTTTTTCTTTCTTTTTTAACTTGAGGACAAGCACTTTGAAGATGACCAGTATGAAGACATCTACGACATCTGAAGGTTGTATTCTCATAGCCAAGGGGTTGAGACCACTGCTGATTGTTGTGATATAACAGGATGTGATCAGGTAATCCTTTACTAAGGTCTAACTCTACATAGATTCTGGCAAACGTGAAAATGCCCTTTGAGACTCGATCTGCATCCAATTCCTACTAATACTTTGTGGTACCAAAAATTCATAAGTAGATTATGCAACCTTACCCACACAACCATTTTGGAAACCACCATGGTATTTACATCAAAACCCGGAAACCATGATATCATGATTAGACCTGCATTGCCCGAAAACCATGGTCTCTCGTTTAATGCATAATTTTTATCTTTCGTTGTATCAAACTTCACAATGAAAAAACCTCTCGAATATAAATGGATATCACAACTTTCTGTCGATGTGGAAAAAAATCCATTGATGTAGTGCCTCTCTTTTGGGCCATAATCCATTGAATCTACATATAACTGCTCTAGAGTGGAAGCCATCATGAATCTCATTTACCTCAGGAAAGTTGATTGTCAAGGTTGGCACCTGGGTCGTCTACTCCACAATGTGGGGACCAAGAATAGTGGGTGGTTGTTCTGGTTGTTTATGTGGCTCCATCTTCCTTTTGACTACATCTTTGAATGAAGTTGAGCCTTTTGAGCTAGTCAAGGCATCCTCCTAGAAGTCTCGTGTTAAGAAAGATGGTTGAGTCGGGTCCAATGCCATAATCCTGTAGCTTGTATTCCTCTTGTAGAACTTTTCTTGCATAAATTAGATTTTGTAGGCTAGTTGGGATACCCATCTTCTCTTGAATCATTTGTTTGAGGGTTTTTATCCACTCCCAACTCTAGACCCTCATACAAACTGATTTCCCTTCTAGTGATCTGATAAATATTTGGATCGGGGTTGCTTCTGATGGATCTGGCAATTGATCTTCAAGGTCCAACCTTGTATTAGTCATAGTTGGTCGACACTCTTTGCCTGCCTTTATGTTTTGCTGTGAATCAAGGGCAATACCATACCCATCTCGTGTCTCCCATTGTTGAATGCATATTGCATCCCCAGAACATCAATCACTAATTTGATGCAGTGAGAAATAAATACTGTTTTATAGAACCCCTATGTTGATCTGCTAAGAACGTTGGGTATACCTCATAATGCGGATCTGCAAAGAGTGAGAGGGTTTGCAGTGGAAGTATATGCTTCGTAATCGATAGCCAAACCATCGAACCAACCCGATGTGATGGAGGAAAAATCGGATCTGGCAAAAAACGAAGTAGACTCCCCAGATCTACAACTACTACTCCATTTTGGCTGATTAATTTGCTCAGGGGATTGAGAAAGTCTAGATCCGGGATATTTACAATGGATCTATGAAATGAAGTATTCCAGATGGAAGATCCGCTTCTATAGCTGGAGGTTTGCCTATTGCTCTGTTGATGGTGCTGGACCCGCCAACATGTCAAGGGGATCTCCCCGGTAAGAAGTCCCAATTACACCTCAGACCGTTTGGTGTAGGAGTCCCAGTACTGGGTCATAAGGTAATGCCTTGACTGCGATGTCGCACAGAGGCAAGTAGAATAACTCTGTCAGCAGCAAGGGTGTGACTGATGCAGTGAGTCAAGGAAGGTGTATTAGTGGTTCCAACACTTTGAAAGGGGAAGGAGGTGAAGGTGAGTTTTAGGTTGAAAGGGAGCAGTCCCAACTTGGCTAGGAACACACAACATAAAGGATATGCATAGCTTCCGGCGGAGCAGTCCACTCGGATGCGTTAGTCACATCATACAAGGTAAGATAACACATGCAATGCTCACAGATCAGAGTCCGAGACGAGTGTGACGGTTGTTATAGCAAGGTTCAAGTGAAGGGTCTGTCTGATGGCAGAGTAGTCGACACAGACGGTGACAACATTAACAACATATGCAACACATTAACAACAAGATTCATATAATTGCATGTGAATCAGTTCATACACAAGTACGTAAGTTAAACAACACATATCATTAAAGCAACCAGAGTAGTCCAACTACGATAACAACATATGCATGAAAATGTGCTGGCTCTTATTATGTAAAGAAGTGTAAGTCACAATCATACAATACATCCATGTAAACCTGCTAGCCCCAACAGTGGAACGTTACAGCCACATTCGCCTGCTCTTCCAAAAAGATGTACTAGCTTTGTGCAGTGGAGAAGCCAAGGCGCGTTACAATACTGTCCAAGTCTTCTTCAAGATAGTCTTAGTAGAAGCTTGGCTGACCAAAAGCCTCTACAATGAGTTATGAGGGACTATTTATAGCAAAGGGTGGGGTAACCCTTGACATTCCCTTTGTGACAGTTCAACTACCCTCATGACTCTTCGCCTACTCTATGATTGTTACATCCAACTGTTGACACTTGACTTACACTTGACATGACTCAACATTACAATGCACATGTACTCATGTGAGACAACATGGCTTGAGCAAGCCTTGGAAGACATCACTGGAACTCAGTTCGCTGTCGTGAGACCAACTCTTTGACATGCTTGTGATGGTGAAGTTGGTGAGCTGATGCCAAGCTTGGTCATTCATGATGGTGTGTATGCACCTCATGGTGACATCTTGCTGAAGCAAACTCTTGCCTCTATTGCAACCGGTGCATGGTTCTGCCCCTTCATCCAACTCGTCTGGTAACATGTGCGTGGTCTTCTCGGGTGCAGCTGAATCGGTAACACACTGATGCATAGTGTCTATGCTGATCTTCAAGTGTGTGCTGGTGGTCAACTCCAGTTGTACTTGCTTCTTGTCTTCGCCTTCGTGAGTGTGTTGAATGGGTTGGATTGCATGTCTGCGCACAATGACATGCATGTTGCTGAATCCCTTGCATGCGATTAACCACATTGCTCACCATGTCTACTTCTTGTTAGCTGATGGGATGGATCTTTAACTTGTCCAGGTGCAGTTTTATCCGTAAGCGCACGTTGTGCCCACTACTGTTCTTGATCCTGCTGCAACTCATTCGTCTGTCTGTGCGGCTTCATGTTCTTCTTGAGTTGCTGCTTCAACACATGCAACTCCTTCTCTGTTACATCTTCTGCCTTCGTGAGAGCTTCATGTCATGCTGTCACTCCATAGTCGGAGTCTCCAAAGTTGCTTTCATCATCAATGGACTTGCTTGAGCTTGCAACCTTGTTCCGCCTCTATGTTGTCGACAACCCTCCTCTTGCATTCGTTTCATTTGGTATGCTATCTTTAGCTGCTGTTCATGATGCTGCTCGCTATGATGCTGTCGCTTGATGTCCTTGTCTACAAACAACTTGATGTCTTCGTGAGTAGGCAAGCTCATAGATACTTGATCGACTACATCCCCAAGCGCGCTTTGAACAGTGTCCTCGTCTCTGCTCTCCTGGAAACCATTGTACCTGTACTACTGAGAGGAAGATGAACACCTGTGATACCTGGAGACATGGCAACACTCATAGCAAGCAATCTGTCAGTTGAAAACCAAAATGAACATGAGAACTGACCTGCAACATACCTGGGTGAATGATCATGCAGGTTGCGCAATTTCCGCCGGGAGGGCAGGACTGTCAGGACTGTCGAGACTGCTCAAGGCATAGTCTGGGTTGCTAGGAGACTCGCTGACTGTTGGAATGTGCAATGCATAGTCTAGTCTAGCTGCTGACTGTTGGCATTACATAATGTGTAATTACAGCTGGGAAGCATTGCTGGCCTAGGGACAAATCTACGCAATTTCTTGGGCCAAGTACCCACTGTCCTCCAGCAATGCGCAAAACAGTCTTGGAGGCCAGTTCCCGATAGGAATGCGTAAATCTGGAGAGGAAGGTGCGCCTTCCTTTCCCGGATTGCGCAATGCAGCCTTGGTGAAGGTAGAGCTCGGGCCAAGGTTGGCCCGACTCGCCAACGGGCGACTGAAAGCAAGTAAGTCAGTGAATGCACGGTGACACTAAGTGATAGCAAAAGTGATTGACAGTGCATGCAAAACATGAATGAAAGATTCAACAAACATATCAACATGCATGTGGGTGAGGCAGTTCGCTGGTTGGGCGAACGTCCGTGCAAAACAGTTTCATGCATGCGACAACAGTGAGATAGCAACGAAAATTGAAATAGAGCTTGGACAAGCTAGTATATATGTAAAAGATAGCAAGCGTTCAAAGAAATCAAGCAAACATTACTCCTACAAGCTAAAACACAAAAAGCGACAGAAATGGAACACAAGGCATGGTAAGCATGTTTACCCCAAAATAGTTGCGCTAAATGTGCCTACTGCTCCTAGATGTGATGTGGGATGTCAGAGCTGCAAGATTAATGTGAGGAATGAGCTCTGTAGCTTCCGGTTGATGAGTTTTGATAACATCGAGGTTGTGATGCGCATGCCACGAATCTACGGGAAGTGACACTTGGTGGCAGGTTTTGGAATTTCTCCTTGCATGTAACCTCCAATTGCTAAACATAGATCCCTAAAACAAGGGTTGCCTTTGCATGCTGCCTTAGGAGAAGCAATCCATGCATGTAAGTCTGTTTTTCTTAGTCCTGAAGGGAACCGGTCAATTGAACTGCACATGCAAGAGACTGCTCGACTGCAGGAGAAAAATGCGCACTTCTGGCTTGGAGATGGGTTGGCTACCTAGGAGATTTCCGCAATTTCTGGGCAGAGCAACTGAATGCTGCCCAGATTAGTGCAAATCCTGGGTTGAGCAGCTTGCTGCTGGGAAAATTTGCGCAAATCCTGTTAGGAGGGTTGGCTGGCAGGATTGCGCAATCCTAGAGCTTGACAGGCTGTCAGAGAGGATTGCACAATTCCTGGAGGGAAGGTTGGTTGGCCTCTAGAAATGCACAATTTTCAAGGGGACACTGCTCATCCTGTAGCTGGACCAAGTCTGAGTGAGCAGCGTGTGAGGGGAATGGATCAACTGTGATCAACAGGCTGCCCTTGTATGAGGAAAACACTTGAAGCTTGAGTACTCGACGAAGCAAGACAATGCTGTGTAAGGTTGGTAGGGAGGCTACAAAACAGGCTAAGGAAAAATTTTGGAGGGTGGTTGTAGCCGCTACAAAACACTCTAACCAATATTGCCTTTTTGTCTAAGAACGAACAAGGATACGATTTTCGCTCCAGAGTCACCATAATCCTAAAAGGATCCAGTCCCAGCTCATGATTGCGACACCCTTTGCTCCCTTCTGCGCCATCACAAAAGTCCGTCGTGAACAAAAACTCTACATCCATGACTTGGTGAGTGATACTACCAATGACCCGGGCTGTCAATCTCCATCCTTGCACAGGAGGCTGATTCTAGTGTTCAAGATATTCAAATAGCCCCTTATCAACCCCTCAAGCAATAAGATCATGCCCTGGCGATGATGCAGAGGGTGGATATGCGTTCTGAAGAAAACTGATTGTGTATGGAAAGCAAAAAGACTGTGAAACCCTCACCATTGCTCTCCAAAAGGTATATCAAATTTGATAAAACATTCTATCAAAGAAATAAAAACTTTCAATCTCATGACCAAGTCATGTCATTACTATGTATTATTTTATTATTTGGGGCTAAATTAGGCCAATTAGGAAAATCGAATCCCCTTTGGAGTTGTATAAATATGAGAGAGGTTCATTCTAACCTTTCATCATCACTTGGATTGGATTGGTATCTCTTAAGAGATTTTTGCACTTTTTGTCAGGTAAACTTTTTGGAGCTTTCTTGATGCACTATGGTGTTTGGATTTTCGCTATTGTCTTTGGAGCTTCTTTCTAATGCGAAGTTGATGAATGGATATACTCTCTCTCCCATGTAAGTCGAATTTCGATGCTATTCTTGTTATTTTACTGGTTTACTGCATGTTATGGTTATCATTATTCTTGTATGGGTTAAATGCGAAATTATTTTGTGATCCTTGAAGAAGTGATTTAATGCATGCGTTGTACTTGTAGAGTGTGGGTGAATGTTCCTGGAGACACCTAATAGGTTTTAATTCTGGAAACATCATCTCTTTGGCAAATTTGAAGTATAAATCCCTATTGACCTAGTTGCTGCCCTTAGAGAGGCTAGCAAAGATCAATTAGGGCTCCGTAGGTCACAAAAATTCTCGATCCATGTGTATCTTGATTCCATTAAGCCCAAGCGATAAAGCACTAATCCTCGTATCCCTTTGGTGGTCAAATTTACCTCTCTTTTCTTCTCTTTCCCAACTTCTAGGCCTAACCCTAGGGGGTCAACTAGGGCATCAAGCGAAATCTTTTATAGCCATCCAAACACCTTGAAAATTGGTCCACAAATGTGCTTGGGTCTTGTCAAGGGGTCCTGCAAATTTTAGCACAATTTGATGGTGGAATCCCGAGATATTGCAAACCCTAACTAGAGGATCATTTCTCTCCCTAGGCTGATTTGGGTTAGTGTCCTCATTTGGATCATTGTATTCAAATTTCAAAAGAGAATTAGTCCTTTGATCCTATTCTCTCCCTGAATTAGATCAAGCCCCTCCTTGAGTGATCAGCGCCACATTCTTGACTTAGTTTGGGTCCACTTGGCTTCTTTGTAGTCCCACAAATCTACAACTCAATTTCCACAAGGATTACTTTGAAGCCATTTGTTCATTAGGATTCCCGATTCTAGGAACCTTCTTGTCAAATCATATTCCTTAAACCTAACCTCAAGAATCCCCTTAGCCCTTCCTGGAGAGCCCATCATCTTGCTTCCCAAGCAAGCCATTTATTTGAGCCTCTCTTGTGAATAGGCCTTAGTAATCACTCTATCCATTCATAGATCCATCCTTCCTATTGATTCCCATTATATCGGGTCTCCTCCCATCGATGAAAGTTGTAAAGGGCAGGGAGCCTTAGCTATCGCTCCATTGTTGCCCCTTGACCTAGTAGTTGCTCTATGGGGTCCCCTCCTAGGACCCCTGCTAGTTTGAGCGGTAACAAACCCCATGAGGAAGATTTCCTAAGGAAACAAAAGGAGTCTTTTACAACATGCCACTTTTAGGGGCTAGATCTCTTCCTTAACAAGTAAAAAAAACTACAAGAGAGTTTTGCCAAAATCTGGAAATACAAGAGATTAATTTGTAATAGTCAAATCAGCCACCAAGAGGGTTGTAATCAGTGTAAAGGAGAGAGGCTAGGCCTCCTCTAGCCCACAACCTAGTGAGAGAAGAATGCTGCCCTCAAGTGAATCTCGACCTTGCAGAAAATAGTGTCTAAAATGCCCACGACCCTCTTGAAATTCAACCCTCACAAATGTGTCGAAGGTCATTCAAATAACTTGTTAGATGTTTTAAATGAAAATTCCTTCACGCTGCCACATGAATTCAGTTAGTAGGGTTTCAAAACAAATCAAGAGTTAGCTGAAAAATTAGTCAATAAAATGCAATATGTATACACAATATAATTTACAAGGAATAAGCTAAAGAGAATGAGTAAACTCTCCTCTTTGCTTGGCCATCATTAATGTTGATTTGGGGTAGGATTAGATGTGCTCTAAGCCTCAAATTTTGTAGGGAGGCTTGGGCATAGGTATTCCAAAGAACCTATAAAGCATTATGGGAAATTCCACCTAGGAGTGATTTTATTAAAATAATTAATATTTTAATGGGGTTCATAAGTCTAAACTTAGGAAAATTAAAATATTAGTGCGTATTAATCTAATCAAGGGTGAAACTTCTAGAAAAGGGCACAGATCAAGCCAAAATGATCTAAGCCTTTGATTATGTTTTAATCTAGGCCGTTGGTTGTCCAACAAGAAGATATAATAAGGGGCTTGAGGGTCATTTGGAAGACACACAGAGAGATTGAGAAAATCAATTTTCTGAGGTGAGGAGTTCTCAAAAGGAAAATTGATTGAGAAGATCTTGCAGCAAAGGGGAAGTGAGAACCTGGGAGAAGGAGTTTCCGGAGAGTACCAAGTAGAGAGAGCACAGAAAGACGTCCAGAGGAAGGCTGACGTTGGCCTACGCAGTGCTAAAGTAGAGGCAACACAGTTTGAGGGGAAGTCGAGTTGCTACTAAGGGAAGTCGAAATTCAGTTTTCGGAAGCTGGGGTGTGAGTCTGGGAGGTAGAAAGTTGATTTGTCAGCCAACAGAGGATCTAGAAGAGAGGTAGCGTAATACCCAGGAGGAGTGACGCAAAAGCTGCCCAGGGTGATCTGCATAGAGGCCACGCAGAGTCTCCAAAGCAACAGGATCAGTGATTGATTCTCCAGTTACATGGTGAAATCAGTTCACCAGTCTTTTGTTCAGTATTCTCTATGTATCAGATTGCTTGTTGAGTATCCTAGAATTCTACTCAGAATTTTCTCCTGCATAATAATAAACTCTTAGAGCTGTTGCACTAGTTCTCCCGCATTGGGTTTTTCGGAGGACTATTTGTCCAAAAATAATTGTCCTATGTGTTGTATTTTTCTTTCTTGCTCAGTATTTTGTTTCCGCATATATGTAAATTAAGTGAAGGCTATTGATGTATTTGCCTTGATATTTATCGTAGAACACAGTAAATAACTTGCATGATTTAATCAAGTAGGAGAAGTAACATTAGTTTGCTGCAGTAGGGATTTCAACTTAGGAATTTTCACATGGTTTCAGAGCTAGTGCAGGTGAGACAAGAAGAGCAGAACTAGAAACCCCAACGAGAAGCAAAAGGGGAAATCGAAAAATTGCAGGTGGCAGCAAGTCAAAACCCTAGAGGGTTTTGCGCAGTTCTAGCCGAAGGGTCGAAAATTCGAGGTAGTCTCTCTTTGAGTGAGTTGACAAAGAGAAAGAGCTTCCTATTCAAATTTTCTGTGGTAGAGGGAGCAACGTTGAGCCTCAACATGAGGAGCAGTTGGTGGACGCAGATTTTTCAGTAGGCAGTTTTGCCGGGCTGAAAGACATCAGAAGAAAGAAGCAACATAGCATAGTGAGGGAATACTTCCTCAGTGATTTGTTACCAACAAAATCAACATTTCTCAATTGTTGAGTAACAAAGGAGCAACAACTTACCATCTCCATTAGGGAGTGCGTAAGTCCGCCTAGGAGCTACGTAGTTGGGAGAAAGAGGGAGTTGTTTGACAATTTTTCGGATGAGACGAAAACCAGTGGCTTGAGGGATAAGGACAGGTTGGATGGGGCATAGTTTTCAAACTATGCCCTCTGGAAGGCTAGGATGACATTCATGCTAGATGAGCATGCCCTCAAGATGTATGTTGATAAAGTGGTAGTTGTCTCAGGAGATGCAAATCAGCTGAAGAAGTATATAAAGTTGAGATGGCTAAGGTGAAAAGGATGATTATGGATGGAGTCAAGGATCATGTGGTGTGCCACATTACAAGCAAAGGGACTGCTAAGGAGATGTGGGATGCCTTGGCCACACTATATTAGAGATCTTTCGAGCAGCGGAAGGTGTACTTAGAGCAGATGTTGAGATCTGCTCAGATGCAGAAGGGGAAGCGAGTGGATCCGTTCCTCACAAAACTGAAGGAGACTTGTGATGTGTTGATTTTTGGTAGCATCGGATGTGCTCTAGCCATGAAAAATGTTGGAGAGGCTAAGGCACATGAGATCTCCAAGACCCAGAAATCATTTGGAGAAATTCCACCCGGATGAAGAGATATTAACATAATTAATATTTTTAATGGAGTTCTTGAGTCTAAACTTAGGAAAATTAAAATATTAATGTGTATTAATATAATATGGGTGAGAAAGGTCTAAATAACAAGGATCAAACCAAATCTAATCTTAGCCGTTCATTAGGGACTTAATCTCCAGTGTTGAATCGTCAACAGGAAAAGTGTAAGAGGAGGCTTGAGGGTTGTTGGAGATACACCAAGAAACTTGGGAGATCAATTAGTTCGATTTTTTGGGGCGTGGTTTGCCGAGGAAATCGAGCAAGTGATTAGTTGCAGTGAGGGGCAGCTCAACAGGAGGCCGAGGAATACATATCAGAGAGGCAGCAGAGTGCTGAAAGAGGTAGCGCAGAGCCTTGGAGGGCTGAGGTAGATACAACAAGGGTTGAGGCAGAGGCTGAGGAGGCCAACACAGAGGATGCAGAAGGGCGAAGAGGCTGACACAGTTGACACAAAGGGCTTCAAAGGCTGCACTGAGGTGATTAAGTGGGACAAATTGAGTTGAGAGGTTGACGCAGACCCAGAGAGGGTGATGCAGTCCCTAAGGGTGTGACGCAGTTCCAGAGAGTGCGTGGAGCAACTTTCGCTGTCCAGCACAAGGAATAGCCGAAGTCACTGTGGGATCATTCATCCGGTAATTGATCAGTCGGAATAACTCTCTCCGGATAGAGGTATTAATGCCAAGGAAATACTTTGAAGGGTGAGCCATTTCTGGCACCCTAGTTGTATTCAAAATCTGCTTAATAATAAAAGCCTCATATATGCCGCACGCATTGTGTTTCTCCGGGGACGATTGTCCAAAAATAACAGTGTCCGTTGTGCTGTCTCTCTTTATTTTAGTTGCTGATCTGTATAATTTGTGAAGGGCGCAATTGTGTTTATTTTGATATTTATGCCCATAAATAACTTGTTAATGTGAAGAATGAGTAGGAGATAATAAACCAGATATTGCAGTAGGGGTTTCTAATGTGTTAGATTCAGAAATTTTCACATGTTATTGGAGGGATTGCAGATCACAAGAGGACTAAAGACACTAGAAGAAGAAATCTGAAAATTTGCATTAGAAGTAGCTTTCCCGAGAGACAACGATGTTCTAGAGTTGAAGCGGCAAGAGAAGAAGTGACGCAGGAAAGAGAAGTGACCCAATGCTTAGAGGGTGACATAGAGCCTGCGTCAGCATATCAAGCCAGGGAGAGCCACTGCAGAAGCAGAGAAGGGGCAGATGTAGTCTACGAAGTGCCTGGTCATCTTTCTCAAACATGAAGGATTGGCGTTGAGGCTAGGAGGAGCTGATCCATCACTCATTGTGATCGCGTAGAGCTTGAAGGGCTCAGATTCTTTAGTTACCGGGGCTAAGGGAGCTGTGCAGATTGTGATTTGAGGAGCTGCTGGGATGTTGTTTCTGTTTGTGCAGAACAATGTCTAAGGAGACAGAACGAAGGTAGAGGAAAGCACTACCTAGATGAATTTCTAGCCAAGAGATCGAGATCCGAGTTGCAACAGTAAAGGGGGATTGGAGAGGAGTGATTCAACAATTGGCCGATTTCCAGGAGGGAAGTCGAGACTCAGAGGGAGTCTAGAAGAGGAGCATAGATGGCAATAAACGGATTGAGGGATCAGGACAAATTGGACGAGGTTTCCAATTTTGTCATCTAGAAGGCCAGGATCTTGGCAATCCTGGATAAGCATTGCATTAAGGACTATGCCTTGACAACCGTAGCTATCCCAGTTGACCCGAATGCTAATGAGAAGTATGAGGAGGCTGAGGCGAAGAAGAAATGCATGATCCTAAACGGGGTCAAAGATCATGTCATACCACATATTGGTGAGAAGAACACAAGAAGGGAGATGTGGGAGGCGCTGACCACCTTATACAAGGGGTCTTCCTTGCAGTGGAAGATGTTGTTGGAAAATCAGGTGAGGTCATATTAAATGCAAAAGGAGAGGACATAGATCACTTCCTCCTCAGGTTGCAAGGAATTTGCAATCATCTTACCTCCATGGGGTCTACACCAGATCCAAAGTTTATGGTCAGGACTGCTCTGAATGCAGTCTTCGAGGACTGGGAGACATTTGTCCAAAGCAGTTTGGGTAGAGCGACTCTCCCCAGTTGGGAGGAGATTTTGGAAGCTCTTCGACACGAAGAGATAAGGAGGTTGACCAAGGCCGGGAGTAGCAGTAAGGGAGTTCGAGTCAAGAAAGAGGAGGAGGATGCAACGCTAGCATCTGTGGGACAATAGGGGGTTCAAAAGAGGAAGAAGAAGGACATCTCCAAGGTCAAGTGCTTCAATTGTGGGGAGCTGGGACATTATTCATGTCAGTGTCCCAAGAAGAAAGACAAGGGAGAAGCTTCCGACTCAAAGGCAGCTCTAGCTAAGGCGGAGAAGGATGTTGAGACTAAGGACGATTGTGCCATGAGTGCTCATGCACCTCTAAAGAAGAGGTGGGGAGACATCGAGTTGTAGTCAAGAGGACTACATACTAGGGGCAAGACCCTTGAGGTGCCCAAACTCTCGGATCACATTCGGCTACGAGAGCCATTAACGATAGTAGGATGATGACAAGTGTCGAGTGGAGCAAGGTGTGATGGAGCGGTGAGGCAGTGCTAGAGTGCAAAGGTCTGTAGTAGCGCAGTGGAGGGTGTAACAGTGCGAGGGGCACAGAGGTGTTTGCAACAACACAATGGCAGCAGAGGGAGCACAGGATAACAACAGAGGTAGCTTCAACATCATGAGGCTTCTAGACTGACCAGGATGTCGGTACTTGGGTGAAGTTAGTTACTTACTTCTTGGTAACTGAGTTGCAGTGCTGCTATTAGTAGTGGCAGTGATTGGCCAACATGATGCAACATGTTGAGAGGGAGCTGTAGTACAAATGTAGCAGTGGCAGTGTCATGTGCAGTAGTACAGGAAGCAACAGTGCAGGGGATGTGAGGCAGCATGCCAAGCATCAACATAGGTACCGATGCATAAGATTAGTGTGATGTTTCTATGGTGAAGCATTACTAGAGCACATTCCTCGCTAAGAGGGAGTGTTGATTTTTGGTAGCATCGAATGTGCTCTAGCCATGAAAATTGGTGGGGAGGCTAAGGCGTGTGAGATCTCTAAGACCTAGAAATCATTTGGAGACTTTCCACTTGAATGAAGAGATATTAAGACAATTAATAGTTTTAATGGAGTTCCTAAGTCTAAACTTAGGAAAATTAAAATATTAATGTGTATTAATATAATATGGGTGAGAAAGTTCTAAATAACGAGGATAAGCCAAATCTAATCTTTGCCGTTGATTAGGGACTCAATCTCGACCGTTGAATCGTCAACAGGAAAAGTATAAGAGGAGGCTTGAGGCTCAGTTGGAGATACACCAAGAAACTTGAGAGATCAGTGAGTTCAATTTTCTGGGGCGTGGTTTGCTAAGGAAATCGAACAAGTGGTCAGTTGCAGTGAGGGGAAGCTTGGCAAGAGGCTGAGGAATACATATCAGAGAGGAAACATAGTATCGGAAGAGGCAACACAAAGCCTTGGAGGGCTGACGCAGAGACAACAAGGGTTGACACAGAGGGTGAGGAGGCTAGTGCAGAGGATACAGAAGGGCCAAGAGGTTGACATAGAGGCCGTAGAGGTTGACATTGTTGATGTAGAGGGCTTCAGAGGCTGCGTTGAGGGGATTCAGTGGGACAGACTGAGAGATGAGAGGCTGATGCAGAGCCAGAGAGGATGACACAGTCCCTAAGGGGGTGACGCAGTTCCAGAGAGTGCATGGAGCAACTTTCATTGTCTAGCACGAGGAGTAGTTGGAGTCATTGTGGGATTGTTCATCCAGTAACTGATCAGCTGGAATATCTGTCCTCGGATAGAGGTATTGCTACCAAGGAAATTCTCTGAAGGGTGAGCCATTTCTAGGACCCTAGTTGTATTCATAATTTGCTTAATAATAAAATCCTTATATATGCTGCACTGGTTTTTTGCATAGGGATTTTCCGGGGACGATTGTCCAAAAATAATGGTGTCCCATGTGTTGTGTCAGTTTATTTCAGTTGTTGATTTGTATAATTTGTGAAGGCTGCAATTTTGTTTATTTCGATATTTATGCATATAAATAACTTGTTAATGTAAAGAACAAGTAGGAGATAATAAACCATATATTGTAGTAGGGGTTTCTGATGTGTTAGATTCAAAAATTTTCACATGGTATCAGAAGGATTGTAGATCACAGGAGGACTGGAGACGCGAGTAGAAGAAATTTGAAAATTTGCAGCAAAAGCAGCTCTCCCGAGAGACAATGTTGTTCCAAAGCTGAAGCGGCAAGAGAAGTAGTGACACAGTACTTAGAGGGTGACGAAGAGGGTGACGTAGAGCTTGTGTCATTATTTCAAGCCAAGGAGAGGCAGCGTAGAGCCAGAGGAGGGGCAGATCAGGCCTACGCAGTGCCAGGTCATCTTTCTCAGACAGGAAGGATTAACGCTGAGGCTAGGAGGAGCTGATCCAACATTCACTGTAATTGCGTAGAGCCAGAAGGGCTCTGATTCTTCAGTTTCCGGGGCTAAGGGAGCTATACAGATTGTGATTTGAGGAGCTGGTGGGATGCTATTTCTGTCTGTGTAGAACAGTGTCTAAGGAGACGGAACCAAGGTAGAGGGAAGCACTACCTCGACGGATTTCTAGCCAAGAGATCCATATCCGAGTTGAAGCAGCAAAGGGGGATTAGAGAGGAGTGATTCGACATTTGGCCGATTTCGAGGAGGGAAGTAGAGACTCAGAGGGAGTCTAGAAGAGGAGCAAAGATGGCAGTAAATAGATTGAGGGATCAGGACAAATTAGACGGGGCTTCCAATTTTGTCATTTGGAAGGCCAGGATCCTGACAATCCTGGTTAAGCCTCACATCAAGGACTATGCCTTGAAAACCATAGTTGTCCCAGTTGACCCGAAAGCTAATGAGAAGTATGAGAAGGTCGAGGTGAAGACAAAATGCATGATCCTAGACGAGGTCAAAGATCATGTCATACCACATATTGGTGAGAAGAACACAACAAGGGAGATGTGGGAGGCACTGACCACCTTATACCAGGGCTCTTCTGTGCAGCAGAAGATGTTGTTGGAAAATCAGGTGAGGTCATATGAGATGCAAAAAGGAGAGGACATAGATCACTTCCTCCTCAGGTTGCAAGGAATTCACGATCATCTTACCTCCGTGGGGTCTACACCAGATCCAAAGTTTATGGTCAGGACTGCTCTGAATGCAGTCTTCGAGGACTGGGAGACATTTGTCCAAAGCATTTTGGGTAGAGCGACTCTCCCCAGTTGGGAGGAGATGTTGGAAGCTCTTCGACAGGAAGAGATAAGGAGGTTCACCAAGGCGGGGAGTAGCGGTAAGGGAGTTCGAGTCAAGAAAGAGGAGGAGGAGGATGCAACGCTAGCATCTGCGGGACAATAGGGGGGTTCAAAAGAGGAAGAAGAAGGACATCTCCAAGGTCAATTGCTTCAATAGTGGGGAATTGGGACATTATTTATCTCAGTGCGCTAGGAAGAAAGACAAGGGAGAAGTTTCTGACTCAAAGATAGTTCCAGCTAAGGCAAAGAAGGATGTCAAGACTGATGACGATTGAGCCGTGAGTGCTCATGCACCGCTAAAGAAGAGGTGGGGTGACATCGAGTTGTAGTCAGGAGGACTACATACTAGGGGCAGGATCCTTGAGGATCCTAAACTCTTGGATCACATCCGGTTACGGGAGCCCTTAACGAGAGTAGCATGATGACAGGGGTCAGGTGGAGCAAGGTGTGATGGCGCGGCGAGGCAGTGCTAGAGTCCAAACATTTAGCAGTGCAGTGGAGGTTGCAAAAGTGCGAGGGGCACAGAGGTGTTTGCAGCAGCGCAATGGCAACAGAGGGACCACAGGATAGCAACAGAGGCAGCTTCAACATTATGAGGCTTGCAGACTGACTAGGATGTTAGTACTTGGGTGAAGTTAGTTACTAGTCGGTAACTGAGTTGCAGTGCAACAATTAGCAGTTGGAAGTGCTATGGGCAACATGATGCAACATGTTGAGAGGGAGCTGCAGTACAGATGTAGCAGTGGCAATGGCAGTGTCATGGGCAACAGTACAGGAAGCAATAATGCAGGGGATGTGAGGCAGCAGGCCAAGCATCAACATAGGTACCGATGCAGAAGATCAATGTGATGTTTCTCTGGTAAAGCATTATTAGAGCACATTCCTCGCTAAGAGGGAGTGCTAATTTTTGGTAGCATCGGATGTGCTCTAGCCATGAAAATTGGTGGAGAGGCTAAGGCACATGAGATCACCAAGACATAGAAATCGTTTGGAGAAATTCCACCCAGCTGAAGAGATATTAAAGTAATTAATATTTTTAATGAAGTTCCTAAGTCTAAACTTAGGAAAATTAAAATATTAATGTGTTAATATAATATGGGTGAGAAAGTTCTAAATAATGAGCATCAAGCCAAGTCTAATCTTAGCCGTTGATTAGGGACTTAATCTCGCCCATTGAATCGCCAAGAGGAAAATTATAAGAGGCGGCTTTAGGGTCAATTGGAGATATACCAAGAAACTTGAGAGATCAGTTAGTTCGATTTTTTGGGGCGTGCTTTGCCGAGGAAATCGAACAAGCGATTAGTTGTAGTGAGGGGCAACTCAACAGGAGGCCGAGGAATACATATAAGAGAGGCAACAGAGTGTCGAAAGAGGCAACACAGGGCCTTGGAGGGCTGACACAGATACAACAAGGGTTGACGCAGAGGCTGAGGAGGTCGGCGCAGAGGACACAAAAGGGCCAAGAGGTTGACGCAGAGGCCATAGAGGTTGATGTAGTTGACGCAAAGGGCTTCAAAGGCTGGACTGAGGTGATTCAGTGGGACAGTTTGAGAGATGAGAGGCTGATGCAGAGCCAGAGAGGGTGGCGTAGTCCCTAAGGGGGTGACAAAGTTCCAGGGAGTGCGTGGAGCAGCTTTGTTGTCTAGAACATGGAATAGTCATAGTCATTGTGGGATCGTTCATCTGGTAACTGATCAGCTGGAATATCTGTCTCCTGATAGAGGTATTGCTTCCAAGGAAATTCTCTAAAGGGTGAGCCATTTTTGGCACCCTAGTTGTATTTACAATCTGCTCAATTTTAAAACTCTCATATATGCTGCATCAGTTTTCCCGCATAGGGTTTTTTAGGGAACGATTGTCCAAAAATAACGGTTTCCCTTGTGTTGTCTTAGTTTATTTCAGTTGCTGATTTGTATAATTTGTGAAGGCTGGAATTGTGTTTATTTCGATATTTATTCATATAAATAACTTGTTAATGTAAAGAACAAGTAGGAGATAATAAACCAAATATTCCAGTAGGGGTTTCTGATGTGTTTGATTCAAAAATTTTCACGAGTTGTTAGCTGCGAGTCATACACCTTAGGATTCAGAGTTAGTGAGATTGGCTCTAAATTCCGTCTGAGATGATTGGCAGATCTTTGTCCAAAGTATCCTGGGCAGAGCAGCGTTGCCAAATTGGGACGAGATGTGGGCAACTCTTAAACAAGAAGAGCCGAGGAGAGACCTGCTCAAGGTCAAACTTGAAGGGAGTAGCTGTAGCAGTGGGTTGAAGCCCAAAGACGTTAGAAGGTCGTCTCCAAGGTGAAGTGCTTTAGATGTGGTGAGATGGGCCATTATGCATCTCAGTATCCTTTAAAGAAAAAGGATAAGGATGAGATGCATGATCCCAAGGTTGCAACCACAAATATTGATGAGGAGTTCGCCATGATAGCTGAGATACCTCGAGGAGGTAGATGGGTTGATATAGAGCTGTAGTTGGGAGGACTACAGATGGGCAGGATGCTTGAGGATCCCACCTCTTGGATCATCACCTTGCTACGAGAGCCCATGATCAAGAGTAGCGAGATGGTGGAGTTTTAGTTGGTCCCATGGAGTGTTGAGTCAACAGATTGAGTGGCTAGGTGAGCCAGAGACTGAGCAACACAGAGCAGAGAGGCAGCAGTGCGAGGAGGCACAGTGCAGAGCTTCAACAACATAGTGGCTTCAGAGGCATAATGGGACTAGTAGTAGTCAGGATATCATCACCAAGGAGTATCCACTGGTTACTTGTCCAGTTTTGGGTGTTTTCAATTGCTTCTCTCAACCACTGAGTTGTAGTGGAGACGCAATGTTGGGTGGCAGGACCAACAACAACACGAATGCAGAGGGAGCTATAGTACGGATACAACGTTGACAGAGGTAGTGTCGGTAGTAGTACGGTAGCAGTAGTTGGTGGACAATATGGCAGACATCAACAATGTAGAGACGATGCTTCAGAGTCAGAGCAGTATGCAAAGAGGCTATGTATTGCTAGAGCACATTCCTCACTAAGGGGGAGTGTTGATTTAGGGTAGCATCAGATTTGCTCTAAGCCTCAAATTTTCCAGGGAGGCTTGGAGAAGTGATTTTATTAAAATAATTAATATTTTTAATGGGGTTCCTAAGTCTAAACTTAGGAAAATTAAAATATTAGTTGGTATTAATCTAATCAAGGGTGAAACTTCTAGAAAAGGGCACAGATCAAGCCAAAACAATTTGTGCCTTTGATTATGTTTTAATCTAGGCCATTGATTGTCCAACAATAAGATATAAGAAGGGGGTTGAGGGTCATTTGGAAGACACACAGAGAGATTGAGAAAATCAATTTTCTGAGGTGAGAAGTTCTTAGGAGGAAAATCGATTAGGGAGATCTTGCAACAGAGGGGTAGTGAGAATCCAGGAGAAGGAATTTCTGGAGAGTACTAGGCAGAGAGAGAATAGAAAGACATCCAGAGTAAGGCTGACGCTAGCCTACGCAGTGCTGACGCAAAGGAAGCACAATCCTTGAGGGGAAGTTGAGTTACTGTTGAGGGAAGTTGAAGTTCAATTGCTAGAAGCTAGGGTGTGAGTCTGGGAGGCATAAAGTCGATTTCTCAGCCAACAGAGGATCCAGAAGAGAGGCAACGTAATACCCAGGAGGGGTGACACAGAAGCTGCCCAGGGTGACGTAGTTCTGCGTAGAGGCCACACAGAGGGTGACGCAGAGCCTCTAGAGTAGTGGGATCAGTCACTGATTCTCCAGTAACAGGGTGAAATCATTTCACCAGTCTTTTGTTCAGTATTCTCTCTGTATCAGATTGCTAGTTGAGCATCCTAGAATTGTACTCAAAATTGCATAATAATACACCATCAGAGCCGCTACACCGGTTTTCCTGCATTGGGTTTTTCCGGGGACTATTAGTCCAAAAATAACTGTGTCCTATGTGTTGTATTTTTCTTTCTTGCTGAATATTTTGTTTCCGCATATATGTAAATTAAGTGGAGGTTGCAAATGTATTTGCTTCGATATTTACCGTAGAACACAGTAAATAACTTGCATGGTTTAATCAAGTAGAAGAAGTAACATCAGTTTGCTGCAGTAGGAATTCCGACTTAGGAATTTTCACATGGTTTCAGAGCTAGTGCAGGTTAGAAAAGAAGAGAAGAACTAGAAACCCCAATGTTGAGCAGAAGGGGAAATCGAAAAGCTGCAGGGGGCAACAAGTCGAAATGCTAGAGGGTTTTGTGCAGTTCTAGCCCCATGGTCGAAAATTTGAGGTAGTCTCTCTCCGAGTGAGTTGACGGAGAGAAAGAGCTTCTATTTCGAATTTTGTCTTGGCGGAGGGAGTAGTGTTGAGCCTTAGTGTGAGGAGCAGTTGGTGGACGCAGACTTTTCAATAGGCATTTTTGCCGGGCTAAAAGACGTCAGAAGAAAGAAGCAACAGAGCATAGTGAGGGAATACTTCCTCAGTGATTTCTTACCGAGGAAATCAACATTTCTCAATTGCTAAGCAACAAAGGAGCATCAACTTACCAGCTCCATCAGGGAGTGCGTAAGTCAGCCTAGGAGCTACATAGTAGGGAGAAAGGGGGAACAATTCGACAGTTTTTCAGAGGAGATGGAAACGAGTGGCTTGAGGGATCAAGACAGGTTGGGCGAGGCTTCCAACTATGCCATCTGGAAGGCTAGGATGACCTTCTTGCTAGATAGGCATGCCCTCAAGATGTATGTTGATAATGTGGTAGTTGTCCCAGCAGATGCAGATCCGTTGAAGAAGTATAGAGTTGAGATGGCTAAGGCAAAGAGGATGATCTTGGATGGAGTCAAGGATCATGTGGTGTGCCATGTTGCAAGCAAAGGGACTGCTAAGGAGATGTGGGATCCATTGGCTACACTATATCAGGGATCTTCCGAACAACGAAAGATGTACTTAGAGCAGAAGTTGAGATCCTACTCAGATGCAGAAGGGGGAGTAAGTGGATTTGTTCTTCACAAAACTGAAGGAGACATGTGATGAGGTGTCAGTTGCAGGACATACACCTCAACATTTAGAGTTAGTGAGACTGGCTCTAAATTCCATCTGAGATGATTGGTAGATCTTTGTCTAAAGTATCCTGGGCAGAACAATGTTACCAAATTGGGACGAGATGTGGGCAGATCTGAAGCAAGAAGATCTGAGGAGAGACCTGCTCAAGGTTAAACTTGACGGGAGCAATAACAACAGTGGGTTGAAGCTCAAAGTGGAGGAAGAGGATAACAAAACCCTTGCATCGAAGGGACAACAAGGGCAACATAGACGTAAGAAGGACGTCTCCAACGTGAAGTGCTTCAGATGTGGCGAGATGGGCCACTATGCATCCCAGTGTCCTTTGAAGAAAAAGGATAAGGATGAGAAGCATGCTCCCAAGGTTGCAGCTACAAAGATTGACAAGGAGGAGTTCGCCATGACAACCGAGATACCTCAAGGAGGGAGATGGGCTGATATAGAGTTGTAGTCAGGAGGACTACAGATGGGCAGGATCCTTGAGGAGCCCACCTCTTAGATCATCACCTTGCTATGGGAGCCCATGATCAGGAGTAGCGGGATGGTGGAGTTTCAGTTGGTGCCATGGAGTGTTGATTCGAGAGATTGAGTGGCTAGGTGAGCCAAAGATTGAGCAACGTAGAGCAAAGAGGCAACAATGCGATGAAAATAAACACAATTAATCAACACAAGACCATACCATGCTTCAAGAAGGAGGAACTTCTCATGAATGAAACCCCAAAGTCAATATTGATATTGAAAATGTACAAAATAGTAGAGCTTGCGGATGTCAATGATACAAAGTGAGAGTCAAAGACTCGTATAAATAAGAGTGTAGGGGCCAATCCCAATGAAGCATGGTGTAGATCCCAAGGATGGATGGTGGAAATCCCAATGTAGGATCTCATGCAAGTCGAATTCCCAAGTGGCAAGTCGAATTCTCCCTCAAGTGCCACGCATTCCCTTAAGCCTCCACACAATACAAGATGAGGGAGTTCTAAGTAGGAGAGGAGGAACAAGAATAGAGGAGTGGAGTGGTAGGAGACCACTTCTCCACTCTATCTCATTGAAATCCAATCCAATTTGAAGTCATCTCCTTGAAACTCGAGTTCCTCCCACAAAAAAGTTTGATTTGTCTCCATGAACTCGTTGTCTTCTGCACAAGGAATTCGATTTGCTTGATTTGTGGCCTAGGTGGAGTCCACATTACTTGGTATCTCAACTTTGACTTCTTGAAGCATTTCCACGACATTTTTTCATGTGTGGATATTTATTTTCTCTAATTTATTTAATTGCTGTCTTAATTTATTGCCATATTTTCCCATAGACTTAGGAAAAGTGGGTTTTGAGGGTCCATAGCTTGTTTTTTTGCCCCTCAAAGTATGTATTAGTATAAAGTTGAGGAGTAGAGGTGTAATTTTGAGCACACAAACTCCATACAACTTCTTAGGACATTACTTATTACAATTTACATACAAAATTTATTAAAATTTCCGCCTAAATATAAAAAACTGACCCCTAGACCTAATCAAATTCTGTGAAACTTTACGAGTGATCTGACATGGTAATCTACAATGAATCTAGACATTAGGACTCACCCAAGACCTTGCCATTGAGCTACACTCCGACTTTGGGGTTATAACTGGGAGAAAAAACTCAATTAACTATTGATTGCTAAAAAAGTACCAATAATTAACCATGTAGAAAAAACTCCCCAGAGTAAACTCACTTGACGAGAATGTCCCAAGCTACCTAGGCATGTTACATGACTCTTTTCATCATGCTAGCATCACTTAACAACATTCCCGCAGGGCTTGCAGAATCTGAGTACAATATAGAAGAAGATGAGAAGAAGAAGATAGAGCTTAAAAGGTTGCTGATCTCTGAACTTTGATGGTACATGAATCCTCTGACATATCCTTGGGCATGGAGTCTTCAATTCTTCAAGTATACTTCAGCGGTCAACTACTCGGACACATGATATTGACTCTGTTGACAATAAAAAACAGTGACCTTGATGATAGACAATAGTGGTGACTCTGTTTGTCGGCAAACATGGATATTGATCTTGATATAACAGTGACATGACAGTATGATTGAGACAGTGTCCTTGATGACATTATGGATGGCACATTTGACAGTGATCTTCAATGATACATTTGACAATGCTTTTCTATAGTACATATGTCAGAGGTCTTCTATGATACATGTGGAGTGACCATAATATGATTCATGTGGCAGTGACCTTGCTCTTTTATGATGGCAGTTACCTTGGACAGTGATCTTACTCCTATGATGATGATGACACTGATATCTATGACATGGATATTGTTTCTTGCAGTGATATGGCAACAGCTCTCTAGATCATTCAATTCACAAATGAAGTTGTGAACTGATTTGGATTGGCCGTAGGAGGCCTGATGTGATTGATGTATCTTATCATGGACGTGATTTGTATCTCAACTGAACAATTGATGTATATCTAATAGAAGAAGAATTTGGATGGGTTTTCCCCCTTGTGGGGTTTTGCCTTTGTCTCTGACCTAAATCCTAGTGTCTTTGTTGTGTATGCTTTTCTTCTGTTGTTTACTGGTCTGCTGCATTGTTGTTCTCTCTGAGAATTGCTAATGATGTTATAATGTTATCGTGTGTATATAATATGAAAATGTTTATAAATGCAATTATCTTTAGCAGAGAACAATGTAGTCCTAAAAATTAACAGGATTGACAGAGTTGGGTGCAAGCTAAGCAAAGGGAGGCAAATAAATGTAGTATGAAAGAGGGAAAAGGAAAATAATGGTTTGCTAAAAATTAGAATAAGTACACAATGGTAATATGAACTATAGAAGATAATACTTTGCTTTTAGAAAATGGATAGAAATATCTGTAAATTGATGCGAAGGATGACTATTAAGCTAGAATACATTTCTATATAATGCTTTTGTATTCAGAGACACTGAAGTACTAGTTTGTGTAATTTTTTTTGTCCTTTTTCTTGTGTTTTGGAAACATTGCACTTTTGTCCATACTCTGGGTTTGGTCTACATATTTTTTATACTCACACCTTGTGACGATAGTTTGACCATATCTACACACATTTTGAGCAGTCTCTTGTTCCTGATTATTTAGTAGATTGAAATTTTATTTTCGTCTTCCTTGAATATTCTCTTTGCAGTTAAGACTGACATACTACCATTTATATTTCATCTACCTTTATCACTGATTTTTGGATTCTCACTTGCTCTTGTACTGGTCCTCAATTTATGGTATAGCAGATCTAAATTTGGTTAGTATATCTTATGGATCTATGTCTGTTTTCTTTCAGAGTTCACATGATCCATTTTTCGCACTGCTTGCAGTGGTATCTGGAATAATCTTTACTTCATCTCTTAGAGCCATACACCATCACTATCTGAGTTCAAGACCCATGTAAGTCCTATAGAACATTCTTAACTTTTAGGTTCTTTTGCTCATATTTATTTTGGTGCAGAAATTTAGATTATCTCTTGATGTACTTAGAATACACGATGTCCTGAATATATGTGCATTTAACCATAAATAATTGAAATAATGGCAGACAATTTCTGGCTTTTTTGGATCCTGTTTTACTATCTTATATAGCTTCTATAATCACATTTCATATTTTGAATTTGTTGGTTTGTTGGTATTTGAGTTAGGTATAAGTTTCTAGATTTGACATTTATGTCTTTGCGTGATAATGATGTCATCTACTTATTGTGCTGAAATTATACAGATGACACTGGAGAGTATGAAATTTATTTATACTAATATATTGCAACAATAACACATTATACTCCGTCATGTACATTGTATCTCTTCACATATTTATGACACCCTTACGAAGTTATGGTAGTCTGGCAGCTGGCCACCTTGCACTAAGCTTATCATTTAATGTCATATGGGTCACATGTTATTAACCACTAGCATTTACATAACTTTACCACTAACATTAATATTTATCACATGTTACAGTGATCAATACATTGGCATATGGAGCTTGTAGATTGCTCCTCCAAGACCACCCTTCAATGAGAGATCCAATAATCTGATAAAGGATTTCAATAGCTGAACTGCTTACACCCTGTCCCCCTCAAACTTGAAATCTACCACAGCGCTTCTCCTCTTGCAGTTTCCAAAACCCATTATTCATGTTCACTGCTACTGTTATTACCTATGTTGCATTAATCGTTATCGGGATGATATCGGCGCGAGGAAAAAATCGGAAAAAATCGTAATTATCGGGAGATAATCGGAAATTATCGGGAAATAATCGTTCGGTACAAAAATATTCATTTTTTTTTTTCATTTTTTTTCAATTTTTTTAATATTTAAACCATCTACAACATAAAATAAATACATTGACACATAAATATGATAAAAGAACTAATATATAAGATGTTTAAGATCATTTCTAGTGCTAAAATTACACATAACATTGAATCATGTCTTGAATAGTAAGTCCTGACTCCTGAGTCCCAACTCAGCCTCAAAATATCAACAAAAAATATAATAATGTATCTCATCATGTCATAATGTCATAAATGAAGAAAATAACTAAAGTCTAATCCTATTGATTTCCTCTGCCCCTCTTGCGAGAAAATGCCACAACTTTCCCTTTCCCTCTAGATGTAGATGCTGGTGCCCGTGCTGGTGGAGATGGTAGTGGAGTTTGATGTGCTCTAGAAGCTGAAGAACTAGAAGTAGGAGCTATAGGAGGTAGACCACGTCCTCTGCTGGTGGCAGGAGTAGCTCGGGCAGGTGGTGTTACCTCCTCCTCTTGTTCCTCTTGCTCCTCCTCCTCGTCCTCCTCCTGCTCCCCCTCCACTACATCCTTCACTAACCAATCATCAACAAACTCCATGAGAGGCCTCTCGGCCTCAACCCTCCATGTAGTAGTGGTGTCGATCCCATCCAATGAGATGGCATCCACATCAGGTGTCCTCTCAAGTTGCGTCACCCACAATCGAAGATTGTAGTAGACGTAAACCATGTCATTAAGTCGCTGGGACTCCAACCTGTACAAAGATCATGAAATAATAATTAATAATTAAAAAAAAATATTGTTTAATGAATTCAAAAATTTATTCAGAAATTTGCAATATTTTAAATGTTTAAGTGTTAACCTGTTGCGCTTCTTGTTGTGTATTTTTTCAAATACGCTCCAGTTGCGCTCACATCCTGAGGAGCTACATGTTTGGCTGAGGATGCGAATGGCAAGCTTTTGCAGAAGGGGTACCCTGCCACCATACATTTTCCACCATGCATCTACAACAAAATTACAAATAAAATTTTAAATAAACATAAGAAAAGATGGAATTTGAAGAGACAATGAAATTTGAAAAAAAGTTGCAAAATACAAACTAAAAAATACCTGTCATTTTAATCGTCGTATCATTGACAACCATCTCAAAGCCAAATGTGCCACCTGCCATCCTATATGTCTCAATTTGTTTAGAGATCTCTATACGTTGTTCTGGAGATCACACCATCTTTTGGACACAAGATAAGAATCCATCCATGATTTTAGCATCAAAATCAAACCCACATGCATAAGAAAATGCAGGGTTCAGGAAAAGCCCAGCAGCATGAATGGGACGATAGAGTGTGTTGTTCCATCGCTCATCAATCACTCCCCATAGGAGGAGTTGTTTCTGAAACCCATCATCTCCCTTACCATCATAGGAGGCCCGAATGGCTTCTTTGGCCCTGTCCATGGCTTCATACAAATAGCCCATTACGGGCTTCTCACCATCAACCAACCAAAGAACCTTTACCAAAGGTTCAGTATCGGCGCACACCTCCTGCACTCCCACCCAGAAGTCTTCCTGGTATGTAACTAGTCTGCATACGATCTCTCCCTCTGGTTTGTGGCTCATTGGCAAAGCACGCCACTGCTCTGAAAGAAACATTCTCTTTACATCCCACATAGAATTCAAGAGGGATTGAAGAGATATGACACTGATGGCAAACCGTGTAATGGCGGGGCGCACCAACTTTTTGTTGTTGGTGAATCTTCTCATCAAGCTAAGCATAGATGTATGGTTATATATAAATTTTGTAATGCTTTTGGATGAATCAACAATATCTTTGACAAAGGGAATTTTCCCTATGTCCTCCAACATCAAATCAATACAGTGTGTAGCATAAGGTATGTAAAATAAAGTAGGATGCCTGTCCATAAGCATCCTGCCAGCAGCAACATAATTTGCAGCATTGTCCGTTATGACTTGGACAACATTTTGTTCACCCACCTCCAAAATAAACACATCTAGCAAATAACATAAAGTTCTTGCATCTTTGATTTGTGCAGATGCATCAACAGATTTGATAAACATAGTCCCCTTGGGACAACTAACCAAGAAGTTTATAAGGGTTCTCCCCTTTTGGTCAGTCCAACCATCTGACATAACAGTGCATCCTGTTTGTGTCCATGATGCCCTAAAATCCTCCAATCTTTGGGTGCAGTCATGCTTTTCATTTTGAAGAATCCGGCCTCTGAAATCATGATAAGAAGGGATTTTGTACCTTGGGCCAACACTAGCAATAACATCAACAACAGGTTGGAAAAATGGATTATTTCTTACAATGCTGAAAGGAATATCACTCCAGAGGAGAAATTTTGCCAGCAACTTGTCAGCTTGTTCTTTCTCAGTTCTTTTTAGCATTGAACCGATAGATGGCTGTGAACTCTACATTGGCACATATAGGGTGTGCATTGAGAGCCATTGGCCTCCACAACAACAGACAACACTCCACGGTCTTCATCGATGCTCGAAGACTACTAGCGATCCACTTTTGGGATGATGGTGATATGCTTGGTACATTATGCCCAATAGTCCTCCACAGGAGCCCCACACACTTGGCAGGTGCCCCAAGATTGGTACGATGTCATGACATCATTCATTCCACCACTCGGACCCTTAAAGAGAATCTACAGGCATCTTCAATTCATATGAAGACCCATGGGGTCATTTATGTGCCCTCAGACCCACTGGGAGCACCACAGGTCTACTACTTAGAGAACAAAGGGCCACGCCCTTGTCCATCATATTCCGAAGAATTTATTCCTCAATATGGCACTTCAGGATATTATTGGGCCTTTGGAGGGCCCCATAACATGTACATATTATTATTTGGCCCCTTGTGAGGCTTATTTTTACACTTGTGAGCTAGTTTGGTGGGCTTGTCAACAATAGGGGTTTTATTTGCACATTATTTTATTATTAGGGGCTAATGTAGGGCCATAGGATAATTCGAACTCCTTAGGAGGTTATATATTGATGTTAGACACATTCATTTGGATCATCACTTGACTTGGGATCTCTCTAATCATAGAGAATTTCACACTTTTTCCTTTGTGGATATTTTTTTGAGATGGATGAATTTTGATGAATGGATTTGGGTTATTTCTCGTCTTGGAGCTTTATTGTGCAAACGAAATGCTGGTTGGATATACTTTATAACATTGCAAGTAAATTTTAATGCTATTATTCTTGTCGTTGCATACTGCTAAAATTAGGGCTAGTTGTTGCATTATTGAAATGTGGAATTGAGTGTGTTTTAGCTAATTTAATGTATGGGCCAATGTTATATGAATGAAATGTCCTAGAGATTTATTTATCTCGAGAAGCTTGCATCATTTGCTTTGCAGTATAAATGCTTGAAGGTCAATTTTCTTTTCTTTCTCTCAACTTTGGATGAAGTTTACTTTCTAGGCCTCCTTAATCAAGAAACCAAGTTCTTACTCATCATTATCCTTGACTCCATATCCCCAAGTGAACTAGGCATTGATCCCTCAAAAGGGTGATCATTTTAATCCTCTTTTTATCTCATCATTATCCTTAACTCCATATCCCCAAGTGAACTAGGCACTAATCCTCAAAAGGGTGATCATTTTAACCCTCTTTTTACCATTTTCCCCCTTTTCCTCAAGTCTAGCCCCATTGGTCACTTAGGGCATCAAATTCCCGGGAATTGACCCAAGGAAAAACGTCGATCTCCTATAGGCTACTGTGCTGGTGGGTCCCCTCCCTCTCCTCCGAATTTGAGGCAATTCTAACTGTGGAATCTTTGGGAATCCCAAGTCCTAGCTCTAGGATCGAATTGTGCCTAAGCATCCCCAAGGCTAGACCTCAATAGGATCAATTCAACCTTCTGAAGTAAATATTCTTGTTTGGTCCTTTCCCTTCACCTTGTCTAGGATAGGAACATCATTGGTTGCTACATTCCATCCCCGAACCTGGGTTGGGTCCACTTGGCCTCGTATGGTCCCACTTCTCAATAAAGATTATTTTTCAAGGACCATTTGGGAATCCAAGTTTACCAAGGATTATAGGGATTGAGAAACTTGTTTATAAGCCTATCTTTTCTCCCTCAACCCTTGAATCCTCACCCCTTATCCCTAGTGGACCAAGTCCCTTACTTAAAGAGCAAGCAAGCTCCATTCTTCACTCCATCCTTGGGAAAGGGTTTTCAGGGTCACTTCTCACTTATCCATTGACATATACTTTACAAGAGATCCTTACACTACTGGGAGTCCTCCCATCAGTGAAAGTTTGTAAAAAGTAGGGAGACTTAGCTGTGGTGACAATGGGTTAAGCCTCCACCGTTGCCCTCTTAGGAACTCCTTTATGTCCCCTGTTGGTTTGAGTGGTAACACCTTTGTTTCCTTATCTCAACTTTGGGGGTTAATCTTGTATCCTAGTGTCGTGGGATCTCCTTTATTGGCTACTAGCTTTAGGAGTGGCACTACATGGGAAACCCCGATTTTGGTTGCGTGGTTTCGCTTCCCGACACCACATAACTCACTTCCCTCCACTTATTACAATCCTTTTCACATTTTCCCCATCTGGGTGCACATTTGTCCATTGGGTTTATAAGTTGCTAGCCTCCCCTTCCTCTTGCCCACACCTTGGGTCGGACCTGGAACTATGCCCCAGAGGTTGATGCAGCTAAAAAGAAAGATAAAAGCATAATATGGCCACGTACAACAAGAAATGTACCACAAAATGCAAAAGATGGTCGAGACATTAAAATTTAGTACGTGGGAAAAGCCAAACATGAGTTCTACCCCTTATCATTATGGCCATCACCCTAGTTGCTAGGTCCCCTTGCATCCCTAACGAACCCATGATGCTCCTTGCATCCTTAAGAAACCCACTATAGTCCCAATCCCTGATGGGCGATGAACTGCCCCACTTTAAGGGGGGAATCACTGCTACATCTTACACATCATGCTCTCATCCCCCTTGAGGCCCAAGCAGTAAAATAAGGAGAGGCAAAAGGCAAATGAAGAAGGGTGGAAAAACAAAGGACGAGGTAACTCATGTACATGATTGCTCCCTCCTACATTCATATACCCAAGGTATGGGCCTCCTTCATCATAACTATCCTTGTACCATGGCATGTGGCTTGGAGCCTTCCCTTTGGCCCCCACTCTGTTCCATTACTATTTCACATGACACCTGCCATTTGGTGGATGTACCATGGACCTGCCACTTCCTTAAAGGTTGAAACCACCCAGTGTTTTACAACCTGGCCGAGTCACAACCAACCCGGCCGAGTCGTTCCGGGTCGATGGCTTGGGAACTGACTCGGTCAATGAAATGGAACGGTTGGCCGAGTCAGCAATGACCCGGCCGAGTCACTCAATGACTCGGCCGACCCGGCCGGGTCCGCTGAAAAACGGCCGGGTCACATACAATTTTGCAAAACACTCTCATGTATTGGATTGATGTAAAATTCCCTTCCGGTCTATTTTCAAGTTTCAACAATTTTCTGAGTTTGTATTTAAAACTTTAACTGATGTCGTTTGTCAAACAGTTTAATTGTACACTGCTGTAGGTGTTTCCTCACAAATTCAAATTCAGAAAATACACAGAGAATGACATGCACCCAAAATAAAGCCACCAAGAGTTCAAACTTGTATATTCTAAGCTCAGAAATTTATATAGGACTGATATATGATTTTTGTCATAGAAAGAAAGCAAATAGAACAGCTCCTTTTTGTATTGACTATGCAAATGTATTGGAAACAATTGGATCAGAAGAACCTGGGTACAATGGAAAACTGGATGAAGTGCATCAGCTCCTCAGCTATATACATATACTCAGAATTTTCTCTTCTATGTACAGCACATTAGAACGTCCCAAAACTGAAGATACAACCACTTAACAAGGCTGGAATGGTTCCCTCACAGCGCTGCCTTCAACTATGGAGCCAAACTACTTCTGCATACATATTAAGGATTCAGATTTTAGAGTGTGAACTCATCTATCTCAGGCATATAGTATATACGCCCAGAAAGTGATATGGCAGAACCCATCCTCATACTCGGAGTAAATTGATTTCTGCACCCACTGAACGTGTCCTGGTTTATAAAGGAAACTCAGTTCAGCTAATAGTAGGTACCACCGTACCACATCTACAGTTGCAGTTGGAGATGATGATGATGAGGAGGAGCCATGGGCAGGGGGCTCTGACTCTGATGATGATGATGATCCAGAGATTGATCGACATGATCTTGGCTCCTCTGGCAGTAGCTACTAGCTATAGCTAGTAGTACTTTTGTTGTAGACCCTTGGTAGTTCTTGTAGAGGCGCATTGTCTAGCCTCCTTGGTTATGGTTTTTTTGTTTTGAGGTCTTTGATCATGTAGATGACAGGTTGAACTATGTTTGCCATTGGGTAACCACCGTACCAGTTTTGATATAATGGATTGGTTCATGAGCCTATCTTGTGATCATAATGTTGTCTTCATCTATATTATAATGTTGTGGTGGGTTTGGAAACATGAATGAAAATCTTTAAAATTAATGTTTAAAATCTTCAAAATTATGTTTTTTTATCAAAAAACTAAATATTTAATGTATTTTTTACAATGACCGAGTCATTGAAAACGAGTCGGCCGAGTCATTACCGTTTCGAAGTCGGAGTCAGAGTCATTGCTCGGCTGAGTCGGAGTCGGAGTCGGAGTCTTAAAACATTGAAACCACCTAATAGTATCTTCCATTAACTTATGTTGCTAAGTAATGAGACATTTGGGCATGTCTAAAGCCCCAATTTGGAAGGGAAAGCCACTATGAAGTGTCATTGTCTGGCCTTAATTAGGAAGACAAGGAGATGCATTGGATCTTATACAAGATAAGTTGTATTTTGCTGTTTTGTTTTGTCTGCAAATATATTTTTCCTTAACTTGAAAGATAAATAAATTTGAAGAGCTCTCTAACGGGTTTTCCCTGGAGAAGATTGAAGGGGTTTTGCCTGAGTCTAAGTTGAACATAAATCTGTGTGTATTTTTATGTGCTGCTGGTATTTTTATGACCATATTTATTTTTAGCATGTGTTGACAGTCCCATGTGTTTTAATCTGAAATTTCATTTCCAGAATTCTATATGTTGAATGTGTGTTTATGGGAAAGGGCATTTAACTAAATGGGAGTGATAAGGTGAAATTAAAACTGGGTTGGGATTGCAGGAAACATTTTAGTCATCAAATTTCAACATGGTATCAGAGCTACAGGTTGAAAATTGCAGTTTGAACGACAAACAGTAGTTTGGGACAACAAATAGTGGTTTGGGACAACAAGGTGAAATTTCACATAGACTGAACTTTTGGGACAACAAGGTGTGCTGGATAGTTCATTTCTCCATATTCTTGGTTTTGTAAATTTTGGACAATAGTCATGGCCATGTTCTTAAGGATAGAGGACAGACTGGATGGGATATCCAATTATGCCATTTGGAAGGACATAATTCAGACAATGTTTGGGGAAGCAGCAGTTTGGGACATAGTGCGGCATGTGGTTATACCTCCTACTGCTGTAGATGAACTTGTTGAATTCACAAAAAATAATGCAAATGCAAAAAGGATTTTGATGGATAGTCTAAAGGATCATGTGGTTCCTCAGGGGAGAGGAAACACATATGCATATCAGAGGTGGAAAGCTCTAACCACTGTCTATCAAACTACCAATGAGAGCAGGGAGATGGTACTCAAAGAACAATTGAAGAACATTAGGATGACAAAGGTTGAAAGTGTAGTTCATTAACTTGGCAGGGTCAAACAAGTAAGTAATGATCTGACTGCTATTGGTGAGGTAGTTGCACCCATAGAGTTAGTCGGGATAGCTGTAGTGGACTTCCTAAGTCTTGGGAGGTCTTTGGAATGCTGTTACCTCTAGGGAGAATCTTCCGAATTGGGACAACTTCTGGGATGATAGTGTGTAGCATGAGATACAGAAGACTAGCAGTAGTGGGGTGAAGAAAGCATATGAGGATGATGTAGCCTTAATATTGATTTGGGTAGCATCAGATATGCTCTAGCCACGAAAATTGGTGGAGAGGCTAAAGCACATGAGATCTCCAATACCCATAAATGGTTTGGACAGATTTTAAACAATTTGGAAGATATTAAAATAATTAATATTTTTAATGGAGTCTTTAAAGCTAAACTTAGGGAGATAAAATATTAATGTGAATTAATATAAAACTGTGTTAGAAGGGTCCAAAGGTCATGGGTCAAGCTAGAGTTAATCTTAGCCATTGATTATGGACTTAATCTCGGTCGTTGAATTGTAAACGAGAAAAGTATAAGAGGAGGCTTGAGGGTCACTTGGAGAACACACCATGTTGATCAAGATTTCGGTTTTTTGGGGCAGGGTTTGCTGAGGAAGTCGAAAGAGTGATCAGAGTTGCAACTGAAGGGCAGTGAATACAAAAGCAAAGAGGCAGAGATAGTAATCATGGATCACTTTTCCCTCTTTTATTTCAATTAAAATATCCTTTTAATGCGAGAAAAGGGCAAATTGGCCACCATGTCTCCTTAGGCCACTGAAACTCATATCTAACCATCCCATCCTGTAGATCTTCCCGTTCCAGTTCCAACAAGCTATTACACTGAGGTGTCCCACCAATCAATCTCCTCAGAATGCCACCTCAAGCATAATTAATTAAGTTATACCCAATAATAATGTTGATTTCTGAAAGTTGTCGGAATGCGACGGAACGAAAGGCAAACTGTGCAGATGGTGGAATATGCCAAGTGAATGCCATCAAATGCCATAAGAACTCCGCAAAACTCCATTGGAACCCCTGATGACATAAACTTGCTCCACTAACCTGGCCACCTCCTGCCCTAGAAATCAACCCTGGTTGTACTATGAAGAAGGATAGAAATGGGGACATGACAATCCTCCCACCCCAAGATTGCTTCCCCTTAAGCAATCCAAATATGTGGCCCAATTTGGTGGTCCGACGCAACTGAGACCCAATGCCAGGTTCCCATACGAATCATTGGGTGACGCTCTGCTCCTGTGTCAACCCACCATGAATGGACTCCTCGATGCCCGGATCCTATATCAATCCTCGATGGAAGCTGTCATCAACAAATCCCCATGGATCCCCATGTTGCCAATAAGGAGCGTCAAGGCTCCACGGCTCCTGCTATGCTATAACTCCGATAGTGAATGCTGCTCCATCTGTTGCGTACCAAATCATCACCTCTCTCCAATCCAACCCTTGGCCTAGACCAAGGTCAATCTCATCATGTTGAAGCCATGCTGAAATACTGATGAGTGGCCAACCTACATCTTGTTGCCAACTGAAGCATGTGATATACCTCACCTTGGAGGGCTCCTATAATACATTGCCTTTGAATAAAAATGATACTCCATTAGTAGGGTACCAGCTCATGATCTCTCTCCAATCCAATGCAGGCATTCCTCTGCAAAGAATACATCTGCTATGCTGACACTGATCCATGCTCAACTCCTGATGCTCCACCTAGACAATCAAAACATGTCCAAGAAATCCTGCCTCTCTCCCTCTAATGGCAAAAAGTGGGCAATCTGTGCTGCAAGCCCTATCTATGAACTCTTGGAGAGGATTGTTGCCTGAATATGTTGCAGCTTTGCTAGCTGTGTTCTAGGTGGCTCTAGACACATGCAGAAGTCCAAGAAGGCTCAGCAAGGGTAAAAAATAGAAGTGATTGGATTGTGCTCGAACCAGGTTCATGTTGAAGATCTTGTCGTCATGATCGCGATGGTGTGAATGGTTCGTCAAACTGAGTTCGTTTGCGAAAGTTAGGAGCAGTCAAAGTTCAGGGTTGACTTGGGCGACTGGGCAGACTTAAGGAGGCAGTAATTTGGACAAAATTCGGCCATCTTATCCCGGCCAACCTGGGTCAGGTTTTGGGTGAATTTGTGGCCTGTTTAATTTGTCTCCTACGGTCAATTTTTGAATTTTCCAAAAATGCCCGGGTTGTTTTAATAACAAAAACAAAATAATATAATTAGGTGGCAGGCCATGACCCTTGCCACCTCCATCGGACCCGGCTGTTTATATATTAAAAAAAACAAAATTTTTAATGGCCGGCGGGCCATGACCGCTGCCTGCCCCTCCCAAACTAAACCATATTAATATAAATATGGGGCAGGCGGCCATGACCCTGCTGCCCTCGGTAACTACCAACCCAAAGGCTATGTTATAGATGGGGGCGCGGGCTGTCAACCCCGTCGCCCTCTCCACCTCCCATGTATGCCAAAAAATGCTGGCAGAAAAGGGGCGCGGGCCACCAGAATAGTGGACCCGCCGCTCAGTTTAAAACATAAAAAACTATAATGTGTTAAAAATGGGAGGGGCATTTGGTTTGACCACCTGACCCCCCCTCAAAGAACTGTTTATGATTGCCATTGCGCCAAAACTGCCTTCTTAGTGGATCTGCCCTCCAAACCTTAAATGAACTTATTTGCTTAGTGCGCGAGGGAGAGAAGGGTGCGCACGTAGTTCAAGGCAGATCCATTGCATTGGGCAGAACCATGAGCAGTGCAGAGAGGGCGCCGAAACCATGATCTGAGCAATTTCTCTAGGGGCTCAAATCTTCACTATGTCATTTTTCGACAAATTTTATATGGTTTTAGCATTTCTCGATGCCACAAACTCAATGGTTCTATCCATTTCTCCATCAGAGATCTACAATTTTCGGGCTTCTTCAATTTTGGAGGTATATGGTCGTCATTTTGACTTTTGATGTATTTTCATTATTTTGCCATTTAATGAAAACAAGGCCTCCCCACTAATTCGAATAGGGCCTGGAGATGTAGTCCCTTTTGGACAAACTCCGATATCAATCTGGTGTCTTCTATGTGTGACATTCTTCTCTTCCTTTTCTTTTATGCACTTGCAGTGTTGCTTGGGAGCGGGAGCGACGTTTTCAAAAGCTCTCGGTTTGGGAGTGAATCTCAGAGCGATTTTAATATATATATATATATATATATAATATATATATATATATTTTATATTTTAATATTTTGAATAGATAATGTGTGAACAGAAACATGTAGAATGATGAATTAGATATAAAAAACCTAAGTTGCAGGAAACGTGGGCAGAGGGTCCGTTTTCGTACGGAAACGAAACGGAAACGGCGAGACCTGTACGACACGGCCCAGAAACGCGTTTATGGGCCATACACTGGATTTTCCTCTTGTAACTTGATTTTTTCTCAGTGTTCCACGGGGACTCGCCCCCCTGCCCCCCCCCAGGGGTCTAGTTTCCTCGCTCCCCCACGCTCCGGGGACTTGGGGACGAGTAGGGGACGTTTCCCCACGCTCCCAAAATGGAGGAAACTCAAGGGGACTTGCCAGGGAAACGTTTCCCTTCCCTGAGGGGACGTTTCCCCACGCTCCCAAAAAAATGCCCTTGCTTATAGTTTATGATTTAATAGACCTAAAGTGGTACAAAGCTACTCATGTTCTGTATGGGGATAACGTCTTGTGTTGTCTTTTGGTTTCAAGTTTCAACAAGCGTTATTTTAGAGGGTCAGTATCATGGAAATTTGTTGGACCATATAGCACGTACATGAATTTTCCCTTTTAAAACTTCTCATTTTTTTTCTCAAGTGATGGCTGGATTACAGTGGGGAGATAACTGGAGTGACAGGCAAAGAATATGAGACATTCAGTTTGTGTTTTTAATTTGCATGACATTTGACATACAAACTATGGAAACAGCACCTATGTCATGTGGGAAATAATTGGGTGGACTATAGACTAACATGCGTTTACTGCAAGCATGACAAAATACTATGGGCAGCAAGAAATCTCAGGAACTGTCGTTATATATGAATTTATACAGTTACAAAATTTACACAGAGCACAGTTGCTCAGCTTGAATTCTCAGGTCTGAAAATTATTTTCACCCCTGAAATACACTGCTAGTTTGAAGTTTGAATTGCATGGCATTGCTTTAATAAGGTAGACAAATTATCCATGCCATTGTTGGTCACCCAAGTTGGTTGCAGATGGTCATCCTGCAGTCAATGTCATTTGATAGTAAACTGTCAGAAACTCTTTCATGTGATCTTCTCATCTCTCTTGGAACTAAAACTCTTCTTTCAGCATATGGTGTACTGTCTATATTATATATAATATAACAAAATTTCTAGCTGTTGGATCCAATACAGCTGGACAACCCATTGTAGTTGCCCCTTCTACTGCCAATGCAGTGTTCCTGATCTGTTCATTTACCTTTTCACAGAATTCAGTGGCTACCTTATCAAGCTGAAGCTCTCCCTCTGTCTGACCAAAATCTAAATTAGAATTTTAAATTTATCATTTTATATGATATTATAAATTTGGATAATGTCAAATGATATTCATATCAATGATCATGCTTTGCAACTTTTCAATTCAAACCAAATTTTCATAGTGGACTCAATTAATAAATTATATTTTATATTTCTAAATTTTTAAGAGCCGGACGCTTCCCCACGTTTCCTAAAAAATGGTAGGGAGCTTTTGCATAGGCCGCTCCCGCACCCCCTCGCTCCCTCGCCCCCTCGTCCCGGAACCTTGGTGGAACACTGCTTTGGAGTGCCACAAGTCATGTCTTAACACCACATGAGATTGTATATATGGGAGTAATGTTGGAGGTCATTCCTCACCATCCAAGTGCACCAAATCATCACCATACTTCTCTGAGGCAGCCGCAGATGCAAAGGACTAATGTGGGGCATTTTTTGAGTTTTTGAGGTGTCTTTTGTCTTAGTACAGGAAAGAGCTATTGCAGGGAAGAAGCCGCATTATAGTGATGGTTTATTAGGGCTGTTTTGAGTACGGGTTTGTGTGAAGGGAGCTCTGCAACGTCAAAGATTTTAAGATTCTGTTCTAGACACCAAGGTCGTAGAAATTCAACATGCCAAAGTAGGGTCTATTTTATGTCATAGAAGGCTGAAGCGGTGGTAAAAGTCTCAACTAATACAAGGCAGGGGTCTGTTTCTCTATAGGGCCAAAAACTAACTCTCAATATGGCCGCGATCTTCTCCACAACAGGTTTGAAGTACGCTCTACAAAAGGTTGGATTACACAGGCCTAAGATCTACTCGTAGAGAGGGGGCTGAGCTTCTTGTAGAAGGAAAAATTTCTTTATAAAGAGGCCGAGTTTTGCACAGGTAAGGGAGGCCAAAACATACTCCAAGAGCAATCCAACTTTTGCTCTACAAGATGCACCAACAAAGGTCAAGTATCCAATAGACAATGGCTTCAATGTCCTTGAACTAGATTAGAAACACACCAATAGCCTTTTTCCAACATCAGATATGTAAACCAAGAAATCTGCTTTCAATAACCTTTTTTTTCTCCAACCTTAGTCCTGAATTCACTCTCTGTTCTCTTGACTGAATTGGTGATCAAATGAAGAAGACAAGTTGCATATTTATAGTGGTTGAATTGGCCTATAAAGGAGCTGACATGACCCTTTGAAGAGACATGTCTTATAACAGAGCCGACCTGACTATTTATAGGAGAGTTGACTTGGATTGTATGTTGATCTTGATCTTGGATTGTATCCTCCTGATTCCAGTTCAATTGGTTTATCAACTGCCATTCAAAAGCTTTATAACATAATCTATAATTGAGTTGATAGAATGCAATTGTGCTTCTTCTATGCATCTCAAGTCTTTCTTGTACAATCGTTTGATTTTGACCATGTTTGTTCTTGACTATAGCTGACCCTTGCTTTGACTTCAATAACATCTCAATTGTTTGGAGCATATCATTTAGTATCATCTCCTTATCTATTGTCTTGCTCTAGTATAATCCTACCAGGGCTTCGAACACCTCCTTGGCCATCCTCTTCTCAATTAAGTGAGGGATCAAATTATCTTTCATGGCATTCAAGAGCAGTGTTATTGGAACTGGACTGAAATCAGTGGAACTGGTCGGCCTGACTGGTTTGGGTGTTAAACTGGTCTGTTCAAGGTCTTGAACCAAACGAACCGGTTTTATATGGAACCAACCAGTTCCATACAATTTGACGGAAGATGATCCAAATGCATTCAAAAGGAACAAAAAGCTTTGAGTGGGGTAGAAGAATATTCAAGTCTATGGCCCTAATATTGCCATGCAATTCATGGTAATGTTAATTTCATAATGTAAAAGTGACATACTCCTTCAACTTTCATTTTCATCCTTTTATTTAAATTTTTAACATTACCATGAAGTGACTCAGGATGTTTGAGAGTGGTTTTGACCTCATTGGATTTCATATGGAGAAAGTAAAATTTTAGATCTCACTCAAAATCCAACAAACTTAACAATTTTTCAGGATTTTAGGATTGGGGAGATTGCAATGTTTCCTTTGGATTATGTTATGTACGAGGGTATGGAACTATATTTAATCAAGAGCATAAAGTCCTCTATGTACCATGATGTTGTCATTGGTTGTCGAACTCCTCTATCATGACCTTACTAAAAATGTACCCATCACTCAAACAAATTCTTGACTTGACAGGCTACATTTTTCATATCTTGTCTTAATGCTTAGAGGGTGATATTAATGACAAAGACCCTAATATGGGCAATGATTTTGATGATAGGTAGGTATTCATTATAGCCTGCATTTTTTTGGATGCTAGAGGCCATCTAGAGCCTGTTTGTTAATGTATTTTTGGTTCAGAGATGGATTGCACTCACTGTTATTTTAGATATGTACACCCTCATGTGCTATATAAGTGAGAAATTTTGCTTATTTGTGCATAAATGGTTTGGATTCACATGAATATATATA
>APFE031609315.1:2688-16399 GCA_000404065.3 Pinus taeda
AGTGACTATTCACTTTCCACTAATGACACTTGGAATTTCACCTAAAACATATTTACAAATAATATACATTTTCCACATATACCCATCTGGGACAAAATAGGCTAGAGTCAGTCTAACAAGACAAAACACTATGACTCAGAAGCTTGGGGAAAGACCAACTCGGCAACTGATCCTGTTATAGCTCCAAATATCACCCTTGGTATTTGTGATGCTTGGTTTATGGCCTAAGGCAACCCCTCCTTCCAGACTTGGTCCAAATATTTTAAAAACAGTTTTTTACTCCCTGTATACTACTTTTCCCTATGTTAAAAGCATGTACACGTGGGTTAGTCAATACCCAACCCGCATATATGTGTGTTAAAGCACTTAAAAAAATTAAATCTCCTTAACTATGGGCAAAGTTCACGGGTTTCACCTATTGATTACCTCCTAGTTCCCATGGCCCAATTGTTCCCAACTATGCAACTAAAAAACTAATTGGATGAAGTATAAAAAGACTGTTATGGGAAGGCCTTAAGGAGGAGAGAAAGGATAGAATTACTATACTGAGATTATCCCCTGATCAATTCTGAAGTATCCTTATGCTTCAAGCACTTCCCCAAGTTCAGGAAACCCTTGTTTCCTTGAGTGTTGATATTCTCCCACTTGCTTGAGATATCATGGTATTGGTTATGGAAGGAGGTTGTTGAAGACTAGGACTGGACAGACCTGGAGGACGGTTTCACTCGGAGCCATAAGAGGAAGACTCAGGTGAACTCTTTCCATATTTATTATAGTTTTCTACAATAAAAAGAAACACAGACTTGTTCCTGATATCAACTTTTTTTATGCATATGATGTTATTGTTATGGTTTATATTTGAATGACTATTTGGATGCATAACTAACCATTTACTTATATGATATAAAGTTGATTTCAATAAAATGCTTTATCTTTATGTTGCTATGTGTATTCGGATTGGTTGATGTGCATATTTGAAGATCATTAGGAGTTGCAGAGAGTTTGAACCCAGGCTGGAACTACCCAAACGAAGGACATCTAGGTATGTTCATCCTTGCATACTTAGTTTGTTTAAACATGTTTCCTGAGTTGAATGCTTGTTTCTTGCTATAGATTACTCCTGCTCTACTAGGGTTCTGACCCAAATCCCTAGAGGACTTATTCCCTTAACAAAATTGGTGACTCTACTGGGGATAACAATCTTGTTATTCCTAGTTTGGGTTATTCAATGACCAATCAGGGCTCAGTTCTTAGGTTGCTTGCTGTGACTGTATTTCCTGCTTGTGTAGGAACTCAAACTTCAAGTCTGATCTTTTTCATTAGACCTCATTTTTTATTTTCTTGTAAAACTTAGTATACACATCTGTGCATGTTTACAGAAGCGTACACACGCTTTTTTCTGTGCACTGAAACCATATACACGAGTTTCTTTTGTCAGAAGCGAGTGTATATGCACATGTGTTGTGACACAGTCGCGTATACCATTTTTTACATGCTTTTTTCAAATCTTTCTGCCGAGAAATATTTGTTGTTTAGTCTGCTTGGTTTTTGAGTGGTCAGTTTTTGTCTTCCTAATTTAGTTATTCAGTGAGCTTATTGTTTTGAATTCTCTCCTGCTTTGAAAAGTTTTTGGCCTAGGTTTTCTTTTGAGTGAGTTTTATGATTTGTGTTTGAACACACAAGGCTTCTCATCGAGGTTCTTGATTGTTCTGGTCTGCCAGAATAACATATTGTCTTCAATCTTTGTGTTAAACTTGATTATTGATCTACTTGCTTTGATTTCCGCCGTTTCGTGGCCTTATACCTTTTCTTGCTTTTCAAAAGTTTCTTTTTGGTGAATTTGAAAGTGTTTCTTTCCTGACTTCTTGGTCAATTTCTCAAAGCTCTTTTGCTGCTTTTGGATCATTTAGTGCAAGTTGAAACTCTTTTTTGCTCAAGTTTTCATTTGTGTTGAATTAGTAACTGACAAAGTTTCCTTGTACTTTGCTTTCGGTCTTTGAGTGTTTGGTGGCATTTTGAGTGCTTTTGAAAAGTTGTTTATTGTTTCTTGAAAAAGAAAAGTTCTTCAAAAACATTGTTTCTCTTTTCTTTAGCCAAGTTTTATGGTTCCTTCTTCATTTTTTGAAAGTGAATTGTGATCTTTTGTGATTTGTCCTTCTTGTTTGGAAATAATTTTTTGCATCCAAAACTTATATTATCTTCAATACTTAAGTTGGCTTGTTAATGATTATAAACATTTGCTTTCATTTTTAAGAGTGATTTAGGATATTGCATCTTCATTACACCTTGCATTAGGATAGTTTGCATTGTTAAAGCATTGGTAATATTTTAAGTTTTTGCGTGTGTGAAGGGTGTTGCAAGAAAAGAAAAGAAAATTTTTTATGCTTTCTAGAAGTTTCATAGAACCCAAGTAGAAGTTTTTTTTCATCGAAGAACAAACAAGTGCATTGCATATAAGTTAGTTTTTCATTAATTTCTTTTGCATCATATGAACACCATCAGTTTCACTTCCATATTGTCCCTTTGACTTAAAAAGAACAACCACTTAAGATCAAGCGCTTAATAAAATAAACTAGAACTTTTTATATTATCAATCAGTATACACCAACAAGTTTTAGGTTTATTTAGGGCCTTGGATTAGGTGAGAGGAGAGTAAACTCTCCAAGGCTGCTCTAAATTGTAAAACATAGAAGTTTGATTAAAGAGCGAAATCCAATAGTGTTAGGGAGACCGGGAAAGCTCTGTGATTAGGAATAAAGCGTGAGGGTTAGTGAAGATAAGGACGAGAGGTACCCCCTCTCTTACTTGTTGGATCCTACCTCATGACTGTTCTACTTGGCTTCTAATACGAGTTGGTGTCCGTAGTTTCCTATCCTAGTAATCCACACAGGTGGCTGTGGAGGGGAATCCCGTGGCACTTGAGGTTGACGTTGTATCATGTTCAACAGTACTTCTGGAGGGAAACCTTGTGAAGCTTGGAGGATTTCACCGACAAAGGCTATTGTATGGAGGTCAGCGTAACTACCTCTTATACCTTCCCTGGTAGGCTTGGGCCGTCATTATCCCAGACTATCTTCGGAAGGTCCCTTACTTCACTTTCTTGTATTTTGGTGTCTGGTCCTCATCACCCAAAGCGGAAATACTTAGAAGTTTCTTGATTGGTTGTATATTTAGGAACTTTATAGTCGAGTGATTTTTGCTCCTTGTATATAGTTGGCCTTAGGTATTTTGGTCTAGTCACTTTTGGACTTTGGATTTTGAGTGTCTGATCTACCACTCCGTCGATCTTGAAATGATTTTGATCTTTCTTTCAAAACTTGTGAAGTTGCCTCCTCAAGGGAAAAGGTTTTGATTGTGTATCTATCCTTGAAAAGTCATTTGTACATTCTTGTAAGGGAAGGATCTGTGAATCAGTTAGATATGGCTGATATTCCCATGGAAAGCAACCGAGGTACCCTCCCAAAAGGGGATCCTTGCACTTCTCCTTTCTTTGGAAACGTTGGTACCCCCTTGATGGCCACTTTGAATATTCCTCGATTGAATGTTGGAGTACCAGTTTGGCTGTGGTCCACTTCGAATATTCCAGATGTTCTTGAAGCTTCTCAGATGAATGCTTTATTTTAGGGGCATCACATGGATGCTAATTTTTCATCTTCTTTCAAAGAGAAATCTAGGATACCTCTTTCTCCCCCTTCTTGTAATAAGAAATATAAAAAGATGAGAAAGAGGAAGACAGAGAAGAAGAATAATTCTATCCATCCATCATCAACCTCTTCCAGTCATGTTGAGGATGAGCTTTTAGCCGCTGCAAGTCATGCTAGGGGCACAAGTCTAGTCACTGTGAGTCATACTAGCAATCCATCATCAACCTCTGCTAGTCATTTTGAAGATCAGCTGTCAGCCGCTGTAAGTCATGATGGGGGCATAAGTCTAGTCACTTCAAGTCATACTACCAAAGAGTCACTGACCTCTGCAAGTCATGTTCGAGACTCTCCGCAAACCATTACTAGTCAAGTTGGTGGAATGGATGTTGATAAGAAACTCGGACGTAGAAGTTTTAAACCTAAGTTCCCTTGTAAGATATGCAAGGGAGAACATCTTACCCATTTCTGCCCTGGTATTCCAGAGGTACAAAGGATATGGTCCGAGTCTGAAATTTCTTCTACTCCTAGATCTGATATGGTTTCTCATCAATCCCATCAACCATTGGTCGATAATGTGGTTGAGCCAGTGCAATCTCTGGCTGATTACACTCCTCTTTTGCGGGGTGAAATGCCTAACAAAAGAGTCTTCTTGATTTCTAGTACAGAGTCTTCTGGTATAGGTGGCATTCTGGTTGTTTCGAATTTTCCCCCTCCAAGTTCTAGGAGTGTCTCCTTTGATTGGGATAGTCTTGTTGAGCCTTGTCTTTCTTCCGCTGCACCTTTCCAAATAAAGGTCAGAGTTAATTCCACAAACGTCTATCGATGTATGGTGGATGAAGGATCCTCCACAAGTATTATATCCTCTTTGACTTGGAAAGCTTTGGGTTCCCCAAAGTTGTTGACAACTCAGAGTCATTTGTTAGCCTATGATAGAAGACTTGGTGACTCTATGGGTGTTCTTCCTCAATTGCCTATTACTTTAGGTGGGAAGACTTTCTTAATCGATATGATGGTGGTTGATAGCCCGTTAGACTTTAATATGCTACTTAGGCTTGATTATGTCTATGCTATGAATGCTATGGTGTCTTCACTCTTTCAAGTGATGTGTTTTCCTCATAGAGGTAATATTATCACTATTGATCAGCTTGCATCTAATAATCACCACCCTAATTCGAATTTACTGCAGAATACCCCTTGGTTTGTTACAAGTGTTCAAGTAGACTCTACCCCACCACGGGTGAATTATGTGGCATTGAATCCTCAATGTTCAATCACTTCTGAGAAGGATCCTTTGACCTATTGTTCTCCTTCTTGGGACTTGATCCTGATAGTTGACCGAGAGATTCTTCCTATAGGGACATGGGACCCCTTAATTCCCTCTTTTGATCCTTGTAGTTTTCATGATTTCTCAGAATTTGATTTGCCTTCACAGGAGGAACTCTTTGAAGACATGAGTTTTGACTACCAAAGGAGTCCTTGGCTTGAGCACTGCAAGGGTTTGTCCAGAAGAACTGTTATGCATAAATCGCAAAGTTGCATGGTTCCATGTACCATATTGTATATATAAGGTACGCATTTTCAAGTTTTGTATTCTATAATACAAGATTTTATTTGAAGTTTATATGTGGGATGTATTAACTCTTGTCTAGCGTTCCTATTGATGTCTATAGAGCTTGGAAGATTTCTCCTTTGGAAATTTTTATGGTTGCTCTGTTCTGACAGGCATTGGTTCTCGAAACTGGTATATAAGTTAGGTTTTTCCCCTGAATTGTGCACTTATCAGTTTCCTTTCCCATTTTTCCCTTAGGATCGACCCCACCAAGTTATGGTGCAGAACCTTCTCATCTCTTAGAAGTATCATGACTTGTGTAGTAGAGGCATCCTTTACATGGGCATCGTAGTTAGCACCTCACTGAAAGTTGTTGCCCATGCTGATATTTTGAGTAGGCTCGGGAGTCCTCTTTAGTCCTGCCATGACCTGTGTGTTGAAGACTCATTCCTCTTTGCTTCTTCGCTTCATTCTGGCCGTATACCCTAGAGGCTCCTTTGTGTTGAGTTGTATTGCTACATTGCATTTTGACTATTTGCACCATTTGACCTTGAGCCAGCTTCACTTGGACTCGTGTTTAAGCCACCTATTTGACCATGTCTTCTGCAAACTCAAACCTGCAATCACTTAGCTTCTAAAACTTGACACACCCATTGATCCATAGAAGGAACATTCCTTTTAGTGTCCTTGACCAGTTTGGCCTCCCTGCATTGAGCATAGGATTGTTCCCATCCCAGGAACTAGATCATCTACCTCACTGACACTCGTTCTTTCCACTGTACTATAGCATTCTTTTATTCTTTTTCCAACTCAAATAAAAAGACAAAAAAATTACAAATTCTAAAAAAGAGTGGGAACGAGACAACATTTCCATATATTGTTGGCAACTAGAGTCAGTTATGTCACCCTTGAACAAAGCACTGAAAAGAAAGTCTCTCCTCCATTTTGGGCGGGATTTAGTTTGACTTAGGTACGCCTTAACTTTGTTATTGAGTCAATTCTCCTCTGATTGGTTACCTCTTCTAGTCATATGGAGAGTTCGTTCGTGCCTCCTGCATGACGAGCTTATACAGAGTCATCATATGCTGCCACATGGTAATCATTGAATCATGCTTTTTTTCAAGGGAAGTAAGCCAGAGTCGGCCTCTTTGCGTTGTCTCTTGACCTATTTTTCAGTCCACCATCCTTAGTTGTCATTGTCTTGTTTGTCATCACATTAGTTATATTGGTCCTTTGCTCGTGTTAGTTTGAGAAGGTCTCCATTGACTTCTTGTTGGCGGGTCTTGTCCTTATCGACAATGACATATTGCTCTGAGGGCAGGCCTAGAGCTGCACCCTGACCCTATTTTCATGATTGATAGGTCACCTTGTGCTCAGTATTGATTAGTATCATGGGTCTTTGACTGAGTGGTTTCCCTTGTGTTCGATTTCATCTTACATTATCACACAGTGGGATGTGTGCAGTGTCTTGGTTTCCATTTGACCCTATTGGTGGATTCCTCACTTCTGTGTTAGCTTTCATTATTTGTTGGTTCACAGGGTTTCTATCATGCGCTAGCTACATCTTGTGTACGTCGAAAACATGCTTTGGTTGGGTTACTACATCTTTTTTCGCCCAATTCCTTCCACATTATTGGCCTACAGGTTACACTTGAACTAGATTGATGAAGGATGCCTTAATGCCTTCCTTCTAGTGGATCTTTCCCTATTGACTACGACTCATTTCTCTGGGGCAGAGATCTAGAGTCCATTTGGCAGTACCTTGGGGTTTACAGTCATTAGTGGCAGATCCTTCGCTATTGATAACGGGAAACCATCATTGTCCCCTGATTGGTAGATTCTTCCAGGTGTTCGACCCCAGCTCATTCATTCACACTTGTTAGATTGTACTGGGTACCTTAACTTTCATTTTCATTATTGGTGAGTAGTCTCGCATTTGTTAACAGTATACATCAATGACCGGTAATCAAACGATTTCTCACATGGTTGAATTCAGATCATTTATTCCCATTGTGTAGAAATGTACCATGACGGTCGGTGAAGACCTCGAGTTGCATCAACATTCTTTGGTTCACTTGTCAGTTGCTCCTATTTCTGCTAGTTGACACCACCCACATTATATGTTGCAGTCCTTCACAGCGACATCCTATATGCTAGCATCCGAGTTGTGATGTAGTATCATATTATTCCATCATGTTCATTTGGTACTATTGGGATGAATTTTTAACATCAGTGATCAACTTCATCTTTCAGCTTCATTGATCATCTTCTTATATGTGATATTCAAACATGTTCTTGTTCGATCATGGTCAGATGATCCATTATGTACTTTCAGTTCTTTATACTTGTATACACACTGGATCAACTTGCACTTGATATTCAGACATGATTTAATTTCTATGAGCATGGGTATGCACACCTCAGACAGATGTTTATTTCTGATCTTCTTTTTTAGCTTGGCAAGCTAAAATCTGGTGAATTCCTTCTCAATTTTTGACAGGTTTCCTTTCCATATACTTGATACATTTCGGCCATCATGTACCCCTTCTCACCTTATATATTAGGGGGCATCTATTATAGCTCCAAATATCACCCTTGGTATTTGTGATGCTTGGTTTATGGCCTAGGGCAACCACTCCTTCCAGACTTGGTCCAAAGATTTTAAAAACAATGTTTTACTCCCTGTACGCTACTTTGCCCTGTGTTAAAAGCGTGTACAGGCAGGTTAGTCAATACCCAACCTACGTATATGTGTTAAAACACTTAAAAAAATTAAATCTCCTTAACTATGGGCAGAGTTCATGGGTTTTACCTGTTGATTACCTCCTAGTGCCCGTGGCCCAACTGTTTCTCCAACTAAAAAACTAATTGGGTGAAGTATAAAAAAACTGCTGTGGGAAGGCCTTAAGGAGGAGAGAAAGGATAGAATTACTATATTGAGATTATCCCCTGATCAAGTCTGAAGTATCCCTGTGCTTCAAGCACTTCCCCAAGTTCTGGAAACCCTTGTTTCCTTAACTGTTGATATTCTCCCACTTGCTCGAGATATCATGGTATTGGTTATGGAAGGAGGTTGTTGAAGACTGGATTGGACGGACCTGGAGGACGGTTCCTCCTGGAGCCGGAAGAGGAAGACTCAGGTGAACTCTTTCCATATTTATTATAGTTTTCTACAATAAAACGAAATGAAGTCTTGTTCCTGATATCGACTTTGTTTATGCATTTGATGTTATTGTTATGGTTTATATATGAATCACTATTTGGATGCATAACTAACCATTTACTTATATGATATAAAGTTAATTTCACAAAAATGATTTATCTATATGCTGGTATGTGTATTCAGATTGGTTGATGTGCAGATTCGAAGATCATTAGGAGTTGCAGAGGGTTTGAACCCTGGCTAGAACTACCTAAACGAAGGACATCCGGGTATGTTCATCCTCACATAGTTAGTTTGTTTAAGCATGTTTCCTAAGTTGAATTCTTGTTTCTTGTTGTATATTACTCTTGCTCTGCTAGGGTTCTGACCCAAAGCCCTAGGGAACTTATTCCCTTAACAGATCCTCTTGATGATATTCGGTGATGAACTGATACCAAGCTTGGTATTGTGCTATGGTGTCCTCAAACTACGTGATGTCTTTCTAGAAACTGAGTCTTTTCGTCATAACTTCTAGGTATATGGTCCTAGAACCTTTGTCCAAATCATCTTGAAGCATCCGCAGCATGGTCTTAAGTATGATGGGACCACCAATGCACTTCTCCTTATTTTCTGCGCTAAGCTCCAAGTCATCACTAGTGGCCTCTCACCTCAGCTGCTCCATGCACCTGTCGAACTCTAGCTGGACTTGGTTCTTCTAAATGGCTTGGCTAAGGGAACTGATTCACGGGATCCTATGTCTCCTCACCATGACATCCAAACTCTTAAACAGTCATGCACAGGAAGCATATATGCTACTAAAGAATGGGGAGAGTTGGTCATAGTTCTAGATCAACATGCAGATCCATGCTTTGTCTAGCTCTACCCGCGACTTCATCATCTTATGCAAGTAAAGTGAGGCTTCCTTGTACCTCATTGTCCATTCCTGCACGTGCGCAATAGAAACATGTATGTCCTTGAGATTTTGGACAATATTTATGCTCAAATGTTGAAAACCATATAGATGGACAAATAGCCTATGCACAATAACAAATGCTTCATAGAGTTTTCACATTGTAGCCTGAAGAGTTGATACTTCAGCAAGTATCACTTTCCTCATCTCTGCCATAACGAATCCTATGAATTTTTCTTCCTTCTATTTGGACGCTTGTAAGTTATTTTTCATCTATTCATTCTTTGCTAATAGGAACTTGACATTTGAGCTCATGGATCCTGCGTAAGCAGTAGTGGCATTGGCCATGGATGTTGGATACTTTCTAACATCTAACACTATGATCCTTTCCTTCTTAAATGTAGGGGATGCGTGATCATCTAGGAAATTCTTTCTCTGCACCTGTACAATTTTTTGCTACAATATGTCAAAGTATATATCATACACATCCATCACCGGATCATCATCAAGAGAACAACCTCTCCTTTCTCACTCAGGACTGGTTCTAATATTGGAGGTGGTGGAGACTATGGGGCAAGCTTAGATACTATTGGCATGAGGTTAGTATTTGATGAGCCCCATAAATGGGTAATTATATGGGATCATTTTGCCTCCTAACTTAGCTTAATCAACCATTCTCATTATTTTATTGCATCTTTTTTATTATATTTATGTTAATAGAGTGAGTTGGGTTGGCCATTATGCCATGAAGTCTAATGTGTGCTTAATGCAGATTTTTGGTCAATTTTGGGAGACAAAGTCAAAGGTTTAATGCACATTTGGCAGAAAATATTCAAAGAAGACAAGGGAGAGGATTTATAGGAGTATGTCCCCCTCATTTATGACTCCCTACTTCAAATTCTCCTTCATAGAGCTCATAGCACAAGCAGCCACATCAATGCACCAAAAAGGTAGCTGAGCAAGTGGAGGATAATTGTTGTCTATCTCAAGTTTTGGGAGCCAAGCCTCCCTGATTTTAAGGGAGTTGTTATTAGCCCCAATTGTATAAATAGAGAGGCCTAGGGCCTCATTAGGTTGTTGGATGTTAGTCAAATTTTCGCACTTTTGTTGCAGCTTTGCTCTGCTCATTTCCAGCTTACTATTGTGGACAATTTCATGTAATGTTATTATTATTTTGATAATGAAGATGAGATCTTTTCTGAGCTAGCACTGAGTTACCTCAGAGGGTTGAAGTTCTTAGGTTAGGGTCCAATCCAAGTAGCCCAGCACCTCTTGTTTTGTATTTATATGTTTTATTTCAGTTTATGAATTAGTTGTTGATAGATAGATTTCTTTCTTGGTTAAGGATAGGTTACTTTTAGTGATTTAAAAGGTTGTTTCCATTTCAGTTTGCTGTAGCAGGTTGAATAGTGATAGGAAAAAATACAAAAAGGCCATCAACAGAGCCTTGGCCTCCTTTCCTCCCTTTTGGACCATGAACTGAAGCCAAGACCCTCTTGCTGCCACAAAAAACACAGATTTTACTTTGCCATATGATTTCTAGTGTTGCAGATTGTTAGTAGGTTCATGCTTTGCTGTAGATCTATTTCACCATGCTCATTTTTGTCTTTGCAATAAATTCCCTTCCATGTTTTCTTTCCATATAGCATTGTTCAACATTTATTTTCCTAGATCAGAATTTAGATTAGCTTGATGCACAGTTCTGTTTTTGGAATAGCTAGTTTTTGTTTGCTTGATATCATGATGAGTTACAGTTCTCTTGCAGAAATCTTCTCCTCACAATAAATCAGCCAGCACCATCTCTTTTTGCTCCATGTTTCACAAGTCATCCATAGTCCCTCGTGAATCTGCCCTGATTTTCTGCACTTTTCTCATGAACTTTCCTCCCTTCCCTTGAACAAGTCCAACCATCTTTCCCTCTCTTAATCATCCCTGACGAACCCTAGACACCTTAACATATCCTTCTAGCCTTTAGCTACCCTTTCCAACACCCCCACCAAATCACATAGCCACCCTTCTCTCTTCTTCGGTGGCAGTGATCAAGAAGAGCCTCTAGGTGAACAACCAAAGATATTTGAAGAACCTATAGGGGAAGAAGAAGAAGAAAACATCCCTCTTGGGACAATGGCTGAAAATAGAAATGTTAGGGGGAATGGAGAAAGAGTAGAGGGTACCTTTCCCATCTGAGAGACCAATGGGGACACTAAAATAAAGAACATAAGCCCTTCAGCCCTACCTCACTTTCATGGATTGACTACAGAAGATCTTGACACCTTTTTGTTTGAGTTTGTTGTTATCTGTCGAACCTATGACTATGCAGAAGATGAGCAAATGTTGAAACTATTTCCTTCTACCCTCAAGGATGCAACATTGTGATGGTTCATGGGGTTTCCCGACAATAGCATCACAACATGGGCTCAGATGCAGCAAGCCTTTAATAACGAGTATCGAGACTACTGTAGGTCAAAAGACACCAAGGAAGAAATCTTCCGAATGACCATGGGAAGTGATGAATCATTGGAAGATTATGAGGTTTCAGCTCAGTTATAAAAGGGCCAAGTGCACACTTGACCCCAAATCACTGAATTTGGTCCTGCTCAGGGGAATTTTGGAAGACCTTCTAGACACTCTCCATCTATTGGCTAGGGGAGACATCTACCAACTACCTTATGAAGACATAAATACTATTTTTAGAAACCATTCTAGGGCAACTAGAAAGAGAGGTAGGGGGAGTCAACCCATAGCCAGTCCCTCCTCATCCAGTTCATCCCTCAATGGTGAACTAGGAAACATGTTGGAAGACTTCAAGAGTGAGTTGTTGCAGACTCTTGCAATGCGAATGTATACATTGCATATCAAAAGGAAACAAGAGGAAGCAGAGAGAGATTTGGGCATTTTTTGTCCTAGGTGCACTAGAAGGCATCCTAGGAACAAATGTCCATTGAACTCTATAGACATTTATTCAGTCTATGAAGAAGATCATTCTACCAATAAGTGCCCTTCCTTGCTGGGACTTAAAGCTGTATACCAAGGGACCGAAGGAGCCACTGAACCACTCTATATCATAAACCAAAGGAGACCGCATGGACCTTGACCATACCAGCAAGGGATGCAAGGGGCATCTCAGGCATACTACAACCCCAACCAAGCCACTTCCATGCCTACTTGGGGCCCTCCTGCTCATCCTTCCTGGTCCACACCTCCTCCTTGGTCCTACCGATCTCAATATCATGCTCAACCAGACGCTCATTCATTTCACTCCTATGCTCAGACACAATCTCAGTGGAATGCATCTCATCAGGGGTGGAGGCCCCAGTACAAGTCTCCTCTCACTCTTTTGCCTCCACCGCCTACTCAACCACAACCTTGCCTCTTGCTCCACCAATGCAACCCCAAATGCTTGCCCAGTCGAACTCGAACCCGAACAACAGACAAGCTCAAAAAGTATATAGTGGGGAACCATGATTCCCAACTTATGCTGTGGAGATTTAGGAGATCTGGGAAGGTTCTCCCAGATAGCTAGCCTCCCCATCAAGAGGTTGAGGAAGATAAAGTGGAAAGCGAACCTAAAGCAATTCCACCCTTTCCTGAGAGATCATCCGGGACTGTTAAAATTGGAAACTAGGGCCAAACTTCATGTGGGTCATCTTATTCATGGCTAATAATATGTTCATTAGATTCCTCTCCTTGAGAGGTGTAAGAGTAATATAAATATCATCTGATTCCAATAAGTATTCATGGAGATATGAATTTATTTTGATTATGGAATTATTATCAAGCTGACCTACAACTCATGTAGGCTCAAAAGCCCAACAGTCACATCTATTCAAACACCAACGTTGTGTATAAATATAGGAGGAATTTTCCTCATTTGGTCTCACTCATCTCATCACATCTCTCTCTCTACTGTACAGAAAAGAGTCTCTTCTGTACTGTGCAGAAAAGGGTCTCTCCCTCACACATGTGAAGCCAGAAGTTGTTGAAACTGAAGCTGCAATTGCAGAAGTGAAGTTTGACCTGCGTGGACTAGAAGATCTCCTCATCTGAATTGTACTATAGGTTCATCTAAACCTCCTCTGAAAGCTGCAACTTTTGGTGGTCGAATCAAATCAATCCGATAGATGGTTTGCAAGATATCGACTGCCCTAGTTTGAAGGAAGCTGCTGAAACTGAAGCTGCAACTACAGAAGTGAAGTTTGACCTGCGTGGACTAGAAGATCTCATTGTCTAAACTATGTTATAGGTTCATCTAAAACTCCTCTGAAAGCCGCAACTTTTGGTGGTGGAATCAAGTCAATTTGACGGACGGTTTGCAAGATATCGACTGCCCTAGTTTGAAGGAAGCTGCTGAAACTGAAGCTGCAACTGTAGAAGTGAAGTTTGACCTACGTGGACTAGAAGATATCCTCATCAAAACTACACTATAAGTTCATCTAAACCTCCTTTAGAATCTACAACTTTTGGTG
>APFE031609318.1:2743-16389 GCA_000404065.3 Pinus taeda
AAATTAACTACTTGATTGAAATCTTACTTGTAGAATGGAAAGGAAAGCAAAGAATGCATAATGGAAAATGAAGCAAACTAAATTACTTTTTCAGAAATGAAACTACTAGCAGAATATTAGAAACAAGAAATGGAAGAAAGAAAGCAGTAATCACATATTACTTAGACACCTCCCCGGCAACGGCGCCAAAAAAGTGATGAGCACCAGTGTTGCAGAAAGAATGTTGCAACTCCTGGGGCTACCAGCTTTACTTTATCAACCCAGGGTTTGTACAAACTTGGAGGTGACAGTGTTGTATACACAAGTAAAAGTGATGGTTCTGCCTTTTGTCACTATTCAGCTGGCGAGAGACCACTAGGGTTTTCAAGCCATACTTCTATGGATTCAGAAGAAGCTTGATTACTGATGAAAGAAAGAGAAATTTACTCTATGAGAAAGCTTGTCTACTACAATAAGGAAAAGGATTGAAATCCAATGCTAAAAACACACCATTTCCTAACTAACTGCTGAGAAACTATGCTTTACAAAAATGCGAAGCTAACATGTATGAAATGCTATTGTCCTAAGCATGAGAGTTCAAAACATCAAACATCACTACTATGCATGTAAAGGACTGAAATAAATCTATTTTTTTATTTTTATTCTTTTTGTGGAAAAACAAGTGTGAAAGCTAATCTCTTTTGGTGATGTGGCAGGTAGCTTAGGGATGCTGGTGGATGGTTGGAAGGTTTGGGAGACCCTTAGGTGACCTTGTGTGGCTTCCTGGAGGTTTTCCCTCAATTCGGCCTCAAAACAAGCCACTACAAGATGTCCTAAAAACCTACGGGATTCCCTGTATTTCCACAAGATATGTTAGCCTCCTACTCATAGCAGGTATTCATTTTTCATGATTGACATTATACATGCTAAATATGTCATGCTCTGCAGGCTGCAATGTTCCATATTTGATACTCAGGCCAAAGAAGGTGTCCATGAGGGTCTGCCAGCCTAAATGCCTCTGCTGTATTCCAAATTTTGAGGAGTTATTCCATTTTTGAAAAAATTTCAGTTAAGGGAGATCCAAACAACTTAATCTTGGTCTCCCTAGGTTTCAATTTTCTGTTGTAGAATATAGAGAAACATTATCTGTCCAAACAACTTAATCTGGGCAGATTCTTAGATAGGTAGAGAAGCAAGGGTGCTCAACAGCTTAATCTGAGCCCCTGGATGGAATAAGTGTAGATGTAGATAGGAGGACAGTAAATAAAGGAAAAAGTTGAAAAATTGGGTTTGCTAGTTCAAAGGCACCCAAACCAAAAGAAGAAAAAATGCTAGGTAAAGTAGGCTAGGTAAGTAGTTCTGTGGTTGCAGAAATCAAGCTATGTGATCCATTTCATGTTTTCAAGTGTCATATCTATCCAGATCACAATTTGATGGCACTTTCTCATGTTGATCAGATCAGGCAAGGCATCTCTAACTCCCCTCTCTTCTTATTTCCCAAACTCATTCACTAACATCCCCTCAAGGACCTTGGGATCTACCCAAGAGTCCATTTTTCATTCCATTTTTGCTTAAAGGCCAAGTTGACATCTGAGATTGGCTTAGTGAAAAGAAGCCACATTTCTTGTGTAAAAATAATCTTTGCACAAATCCATCATTCCCCTTACATTTCCACTCCACCAAGTCATATTAACTCCTAATTCTACTATATAGCTCCCTAACTACTTTCCCATCCCTATTCTACAAAAAACTATATAAAAAAAAGCCAAAAAATATTAAATATCCCACCCTATGGCAACTATAGCCTAATAACAAAAGTCTGGGAAATACTAGGTCCATTTGGGGCCTTTAGCCCTTCCACGTTCATTTCCCCTGGGATTTGTTTAACCTCTGGTTAAACAAATAACCATGCTAAACCCCTCCCCCACACACCAAACCACGTCACACACCGCGCAGGCATAATCTTTGCATTTCATTGATATTTGGTCAATGAATAACCATGACCCCGAGCGCGCATTTAACCCGCAAAACCTAAATTCTAAAACCCACCCACCGCCGCGAACAATTAACGTTTATCGCGCGCGCATTTTTATTAAACTCTGATCATCTTACCCCCCCGACCACCGTCGGATCGTCTCTCCCAGATCCGATGGCCCTCGTGCATATCGGGCGCCCTTACATGACAGCACCATAGTGCCCGATGGTTGACGGTTTCACCGTCGTACACCGGGACACTTGGCGGCTTTTCATTGCGTCGAGCCGCCCCTAACAGATACCGCCCCTATACCGAAAGCGATCCGACGCAAACCGCTTACCGCCCTCCCCTGTTGCCACTTCGCCGCATGACGATGTCACCACCTCACCGGTCACTGTGTTGCACCCTGCTGCATCACCTTGCCGCGTCACCCTGCTGCATCACCCTGCTACGTCACCCTACTGACGTCATCATCCGTACTGGGTCCCACTGCTGACATCACCCACCGTACCGCTGACGTCATCCGCCGTAAGGAAAGCGCGCAAGTGCGAAATCGAGGCTTCGGAGGCCCGGAATCAAATTCTGAGGCAGTTTTCGATGCGCGATTAGCGATTAGCGCCATCGCTACGGGAAATAGGCCAAAATGGGGAATCTTTTTGTTCAGCGACTGTTTTTTGCCGCGAAAGGGCAGAAAAGGGGCGATTTAACAGTTTTTACCACATCAGAGAGAGGAAGAAGCCCCGATTCAATCAGAGAGTATCAGTGAAGCGGCAGAGAGTATCAAATCGACCATATCAGAGCCGGGAAAGCATTAAAGACCATCCAAACCAAGTCAATGCATACCAGGACAGAGTCACAGGCCATTAAAACCGAATCATAACAAATTAAATGGGAATCACAGTCACCTAAGATGCAACAGAACCGACTAAGAGGTGCAGGTGAGAAGTGAAAGGCGCAGCAATTGCAGATTGGACAAGAAGAGCTGCCAGAGGACGACAGATAGCCACATTTTGAACAGTTGCCCCCAGCGCAGCATTAGATAGATATTTTCATTACTTATAAGACAAGTTAGGTTAACTGCATTTATTTCCTAAAGATCTTCTAGCAGATCTTTTTTGTAGATATTTTGCCTATAAATACAACCCTGAACAATGTAATAGGGGTTGGTGGGTTGTTTGGTTGATCTCTCATTTTGAGAGTTGCACTGTAAATATTTAAGAACTTCTGTAATCAAAGATTGTTGGAATACTTGTATCTGAACTGGCTGGTTGTGCTTTCAATGGCTGAAGAAATTGGTATGGAATTCTCGTGCTTGCTTATGGTTCAATAAGTTGTCCCTCCCTTTGTTTATCAGTTTATATATAGCTGTATCAAATATATATCATAATCTAAGTTGCAGGAAAAAAGAATATACCAGAATTGGTTCTCATGCCCTCTGTGCTCAATTCTTGCAACTTTCCATGTTTTCCTCTGAAACAGTGATGAATATGCATTCTTAATTACGCCTGTTTAAGCTGTTCCTTTCACATATGAATGCTATCCGGGAATTCTTCATTGCTCCCAGATATCACTCATCCACTTTCCCTCTTTGGCTGGATGAGAGATCCTTAATTGCCTCTCGTTCCCTAACTTCCATTTCACTCTTGTTCTAGCATAAAATCATTGTGCCATGTGTGGCTATCCTGCTCCATATTCCCCTCTTCTATCAGAGAAAAAACACACCTCAGTTCACAGACATGACTCCATGCCCAATGGTTTGAACTTCTTACTCTTTGCATGTCAACTCAGTTTGAATAAGATCAACCACCCCATCAATCAAAATCAAATCAAACCCATGTGCCTCATATCTAGCCTGAAATCACCCCTAAAATAAAAGTTAAAAATCTTGAAGAGAGAGCCCTCTCTGACTGTTAGTAGGCTAGGACCTGTAGTCCAAAGACTGGTTTGTGGTTACCTCGGCCGTATTCCCTTGGGAGTCAAAGGGAACAACCTGAGTGATAACAGGATACAGCCGAGAGAAAAACGATGGGTGTTGGAGGTGATGGAAGGCTTAGGGAAGGTGGTTGGTGGATGGAATGGAGTGAGAAAATGCCTAGGATCACTCAGAACTCAAAACCAAGGTTGGGAGATGGTTGGATTTGCTCAACATGCTTGGAGAAGTTTCCATGTAAAATGATGAAATTGGTGAAGGTCTTAGTGAAATCAAGGAATGATTATGGATGGATGAATTTGGAAGGAGGTTTCTTGCTATGAAATCTTTCTCTACTTCTGAAACACCTACACTACATCAAACAATGATATTTTCCCAAAAATCATGTAAACAAGAAGAATTTCAATGAGCTAGAAAAACAGAGTTTAATGACCTAGTTGTCTACTTCATGCATGAGAAAATTTGCAGAATAAGATGAATTCATTGATGAGATCTATTGTATCACTGAAAATGGAAGAAATGTTAATTAAATCCTACACTTGCAAACTGATCGAATGCTGGTTCAAGTACAGTAAACTCTAAATTCTATGAGACAGTGGAAATCTGTCTTTTTGGGGCTGCATAGGGGTCCTTTACTCAAATCATGATCCCTGAAGGAGGAAGTGAGGCGAAGACACCTATTGACATCTTTTTGGTGTTCCTTTTATCCCCTATAACCTATTGCTGGAGTAAAGCACAAATGGAAGCAAACTAATAAACAAACTAATCAAATCTACACTACTTGCAATGAAATACTTCTAAGGGCAATTTAACCATGAATCTATGAAACTAATCTAAGCTTACAGATACAAGAAGAGGAGCCTTTGCTGCTAGGGTTGGGCCCTAACCCAAGAGCTTTAGCCCTCTAAGTTAACTCAGTACTTGATTATGAAAAAGCTCATTCTCATTATGAAAACAGAAAATTACATAGCATTGTCTTCCACAAGTATGGAGCTCCAAAATAACTAGTGTTTTTGCAACAAAAATTCGAATCCTAATGAGGCTCTAGGCCTCTTTATTTATACAACTGAAGTCTCCAATGACTTCCTTAAATCTAGGGAGGCTCGACTCCCAAACTCGAGATGAACTAACTCTTTGACTATCACTTGCTCAGCTGCCTTTTGATCTTCATGACTTGGTTGCTTGTACTCTGAGCTAGTGTGATTTATGGAGGAATATTCGAATGAGGGAGGAGTAAATGAGGAGGATTTACCTCCTACAATCTCTCTTCCTTGTCCCATTCGAGTTTCAGCCTTTAATCTTGCCAAAATTCCCTGGTTTTCTCTCACAAACCTGCATTTAATGCAGATTAGTCCACTAGGCATAATATCTCACTTTGACTCATCTCATTAAACAAAATATAATCAAAACATGTAATAAATTGTGAGAAGAGTCGATTTGACTAAGCTAGGTGAATTAAGATCCATATAGTAACCCAATGATGAGGCTCATTAGATGGATTGGAGTATTTTAAAAATAAAAATAAACAAGTCACACTTGCTTTTATGATCTTCATTTAGAAACAAAGTAAATGTAACCTTGCCATTCTTTTGGAAACTTTACTCTATAAGACCGCTCAAGCCAATCTCCAATGCAACCATTGAAGCAGCTCCAATCTGCAAAGATAAATAAATCCCTATTTAGTAAGATGGATTGGAGTATTTCAAAAATAAAAATAGACAAGTCACACTTACATTTATGATCTTCATTTGGAAACAAAGTAAGTGTAACCTTGCCATTCTTTTGGAAACTTTACTCTATAAGACTGCTCAAGCCAATCTCCAATGCAACCTTTGAAGCAGTTCCAATCTGCAAAGACAAATAAATCCCTATTTAGTAATATGGATTGGAGTATTTCAAAAATAAAAATAAACAAGTCACACTTACTTTTATGATTTTCATTTAGAAACAAAGTAAGTGTAACCTTGCCATTCTTTTGGAAACTTTACTCTATAAGATCGTTCAAGCCAATCTCCAATCATATCGTGGTATGTACAAATACTAACATAGAGTTCTTTAAAATAATTTATAGATGAAAAACATTCTCATGAGAATGGTAATGAAAATATTCTTGGTATTATTATTGGGGCTCATTTTAGAGATTACATCAAGACAATTAGAACTTGTCATATTTTTTGATTGAAAAGGAAGTGTCCCATTTTCTTGATGATTCTTATTGAGCTCACAAATTTCAAAATTAACAATCTGACATAAAGCAATCAGATTAACCAATATTTTTGAACTGTCATTACTTATGTATAATTTTTGTGACTAATATCATGATGGAAACTAGTAACAATATTTTGATTGATTATCATCTTCAATCTCAAATCATTTCTTACGACCTATATATATATAATATATATCTCTTCAAAGACAAATTGAGGTAAGTTAATAGAAGACGAAATCTGAAATATACTTAAATCCTTTCTTAATCCCCCTATATATAATTGAACAAAAGAAAGAATAATGGGTTCATGGGACAAAATATTATTATCTCCTTTATCTTCTATACAAGAATGGTATTAATTTGTACCTAATTACAATTTAGCAATTCAGAATTAACTTCAAAATAATTTGAAGCACGCAATTGGATAGAATAATCAAATATATAAGGGTATAATGAATAATATGTAGAATAATTAAGAAAATGAAATGTGTCTCTCGAAATAGTTGGCATGTATGATTTTTCCTATGAGTTTGTTTCCTCTCCTTGCATAAATTTATCAACCACCATTGTATGGTTTCGTAAAATTTTTGAACATGAAATATTTTCTAAGACAAATTGATGTTCATTGTCACAAGATAATTCAGTTAATAATGGGGATTAAATATTTTTACTAATGAAGGAAACACTCGATAGTTTCTCTTGAACTTACCTATGCAAACTAGGAGAAGATTATTGATAACATGATTACAAGATTCATATTCATTCTCTTTCATTTTTGAAATAGTTGTAGCATCTTAGAGAGAATGATGAGTATCTTCATTTAAATTTTCTTTCTCAGTAGAAGAAGACATCAATGAAAAAGAAATATCAGAAGCAATAATTGTATCTTCTAGAGTGTCGTATTGCGCCTGATCTAACAAAATGAAAGAAGTCAACAAAAACTGTGGTGTTTCTAATTTAGATTGTTCAACAATTAATTTATCTTTGTTCATGTGAAAGAGAAATTAGATATCGAAATCGTTCATCAAAAGGAAGCATTTCTTCCAAGGGAAATCTAGTACAAAAATGTATGAGTCTAATTGTGAAATTTTCTAATGATTTTCCAGTTTCTTTCCTTAAATAATTTGATTCTTCCTCTAATTCATCATAATCAACATTGTTAAAATATGATAAAAACTCAATCACAAACTCAGACCAAGAATGAATATAATTAACCATAAAAGATTTGAACCAATACTTGACTCGACCTCGAAATGCAAGAGCGAACAATCTACAACATTAGGATCAGTAATATTATGTTTTAAACACTTAGCACAAAATTTATAAAGATGGCCTTCTGAATATGTTCTCCATTCACCATCAGAGATGAGTCGAAATTGTCTTGTTGGGAATATTGGGTAAATGAAAATTGAAAGCATGTTCCAACACAATGATGTGGGCAGGAGCCATTGTTTAGATGTGATGATAAAGAATGTGACTCTCAGTAGGTTAGCTTGTCCTCTAACCTACCTTATAGTGCATGATAATATGGCACAAAGAAAAATGATTCATTCTGGAAAAATAAGAGGCTAAGGGATTGATGATTAAATAATTTATTTTACCTCAAACCCTCCTTCTAACATCATTTGTTGATGGCTCCTTTTGGACCATATGTCAAAAAGGGGATGTGGCTTGAGTCGAAGTTCTTCACATAACCTAAGTCATTTAAATAGCCACTCTTAATGGGTTTAAGGGTTCAGTTAGCCACAAAAAATGTTTTTCTCCCCAACAAGAGACTTCGTTTAAGCTAAACTGATTTCCTAAAAGAGATTAAAGCCTAAACATAAAGGAAAAACTAAAGAGAATCAAATAAACTAACTCTAAATGTGATCCATTAACTATAGACATACAACTACAGAGTCCAATAGGAACAAAACAATCTAAAATTGATTTAGCTTATGTGTGTAGATAAATGATCAAAAGTATAGAATTTGTTTTACATTAAAATCATTAAATATTTTGCATATGGATCATAGAACGATCATGACAGATGCAAAATACTTTTAATCATGCATAATTTGTATCAACTTACAGTTAAATAGATCAAACTGAGAGGTAACAATAACCTTCAAAAAGAAGTTTCAAAAGGACTATAATTGTAAAAGATTAAATGAAAGAGTGAAAATAAAGTTGAAATGTCATTCAAACTTATGAAAAGCAATGATAAATAAAAATGAGTGAATTTTATTACTCTCTTGAAAACGTTCATACAAAACTTTTGAAACTAATCCCCAGATTCACACATAAGTGCTTCCTAAAAAAAATTGATCTATCAATTGCTAGTAGAGCCTCCATTCTTATTCCTATGAAAAACACAGTTTACTAAGGAAATTAGAATGCACAAAGGGTGACGATCCTTTTATCCTTTTAGGAGACTCCCGCTGTCCCTTTCGACATTACATGGCCTTGTTTAAATAATTACCAATTGTTCATGTTTGGTTTCAACAACCATGTCTTTCTTTCTTTTTAGAAATGATATTGTTTACAAGTATGCTAGCGAATAACTTGGGTCTCTTTCTCTAGTTTCCAAAAAAAAAAAGGGTTCATTTTCTAATGTAGGTTTCTGAAATCTCATGGCAATCATAACCTTTGACTAATTATAGCAATCTAATATGTTTTTTCCTACCGCATATCTTCCGGTGGATGTCTATGAATCACCAACTAGTAATAACCATTAACTAGTGCCTCTAAGAAAGAATGCCTATGGAGTATTCAATCTTGTAGTTCTTAAATTGGAAAATACAACTAATAGAACAAACAAAATCAAACCAAAATTACACTCACACCCTACAAAAGATATTAAGGGTTAAAACACGTAAAATATAAATAGACTAGTAATTGGATTTTGAGATTGGCAATATTCTTCGAAGTTTGACTAGTTTTAATAAAAAATATGCAGGTGTGTTCATTGGCATGTTCGAGAGGACCATCATATATGTCTTGGTAAAAAAAACCGTGATATTATCATTACTTTGAATGAAAATCTCTGCGGTTTCGATTATTTTAATTTCTTGTTACATGGCATATGATCAACGTGGGCCTTCCATATGAAGCGGCATGCAACACGACTTAATTATTAAATCTCTAACGAGTGGAAATTGGCAGGTTAAAGTCGTGTCAACATTTGGAATAAGCTACGGGGCATCGTGTGTTGGTCAATGGACGAAGTGGAGGGTATATATGATATAAGAAAATTATTTGTTAAAAAAATATCTGAAAATTAGAAGTGAGATTTAGTTCAAGTGAAGAAAAGTCATTAAAATTAAGAAATAAAATTGAACTATTTTTTTCATAGGTAGATACAACGAATTTTATATTAACTTGTTTCTAGAGTCTCCACATTGTTGTTATTATTATTTGTAGTTTCTCTTTTACAAAAAAGAGGCTTTTGTAATGTTCTTCTAAAAATAATACGTTAAGATTCACAAATCAAATCTTTTACTTGTGTAGAGACCAAACACATATTAGTTAGAAAATACTATGGTGTTCTTAAATAATATAATTCAATGTTGAATCCTCAAGGCATATGGGAGCTTTTTAACTAATATCAACACCTTCAAGAAAGAAATATGAAATTGTTCAATAGGTTTTTAAGAAAAAAACATAAAATGCTTCAATACTCAATAAGATAATCATGATTGTTTGCATAAGAAAATAACATATTACTACATCCGAGAAAAATAAAGATCAAAACAAATGAAATTTGCAAAAGCCCCATACAATTTCCAACATAAACAATATGATTTCTAGCTAGAAATAAATAAATAAATAAGAATAAATAATAAAAAATAAGAATAAATAAAATAAATAAATAAAAATGGTTGAAAGTTGAAAATTTTGCAATTAAAACCTTGTTATAACATACAATTTCCAACTACTAAAACACATTTTTCAGTTGAAAAGTTATGCATAATTTCACCAATGTATAATGAAGAAAATGGCTAGAAAAAATTGTAATTGACCCATGGTTGTCCCATGAAATTTCCAATGTCCACAATGTCATCTTTCAAATGAGAGTTACGATTTTCTATAAAACAAACTACTTTGAAGACAAATCATTGTACAAATATTATTATCTAAATTAATAACAATACGTATATTAATGCCCAATACATAGTGGTAGGTCATATATTATTAAAAGAGGTGAGCTAGTTGAGGTCGACTTATGCAACACAAAATGATATCGGACTAATTTGTAACGCATGACATGCCTATAGGACAATTTTTGCAAAAATCTACTACTTAGATGTTGGAAAGATTAATGAGGAGACATTTCAGTTGAAATATAAATAACCATGCCAAGGCACAACTAAATCCTCAACATTACAGATGAAAATACGAATATGTTAAATATTTTTTTAAACATACGACATAGAGATATAATTAAAAAAATATGAATATATTAAATATTTAGTTTTAAATAAAAATGAGAATTAATGTCATATGAATAACATATAACAACTATGTTGAATAATAATCACACGAATCATATTGCCAACTTTAACTTCACAAGTTGTCATTTTCCAAATCTCTTGATATTTGAGCGCAGGCAATAATGACAAGAGGTCTTTAAGATTCGAGTAGAATGAGCAATATGTGTATATATAATACAACAAGAGAAAACGACACTCAAATTTGTTTTAATTGTATTAATTTCTTATGTTTAGAATTGTTTTTTACTAATTTAATTATATTCATTGAAATGGAAGTTGGAAAGAAAATTATAGAAAGGTGAAGGGAAGAAAATAAAGTTAACGTAAAAACTAACAAGAAAGAAACAAAAAAAAAAAACTACGATTAATGGAATTGGAACTGAAAAAAACCATAGAAAAAGACAAACAAACAAAAAAAAGTCAAATTAAAAAGTAATAAAACTAAAAATTAAATAAATAAATAAAATATTGGAAAAAGTTTTTTTACTCATTTTTTCTTTTTTAAATTTTGTCATCTTAAATTGAAAATATGGAGAAAAAACTGTAATTCATGAAAATGGAAATATTATATACAATAAATACATTTAAAACTATAGGGGTGGTGAGAGGGGGAGGGATTCTTTTAAATCTCGAAGGAGTAATTGTGGACAAATTTTCGTGGGGACTTGGCAGGAAATCCAACAATCATGCAGAAATGTATGGGCTCTATTTGGGATTAACAATAGCTCACCATCGAGGTGTCCAAGACATTAACATTCTCAGAGACTCTTTCCTTATTATCTGACATTTGAGAACCAACACCCCTCCAAAAGATAACATGTTAAGTTTGGTGTTTCAATTAATTAAAGGCATCCTCCAATCTTTCACTAGCTCCTCCTTTCATATATTCAAAATCCTCAATTTTGAAGTAAATATCCTTGCTAATAAGGCTTGTCTTTTGGGCGAACTGCAAATTAATATCAACGATATTAGTGGTTATGTCATTATCCCCTAATGATGCCCATGGTTGACTTTCGTATTCCCAATAATAATTTTTGTTTCCATTCCCTATTGGTGCCCATGATTGGCTCCCTAATAACCCCTAGTCCTATCCTTCCTATTCAACGTCGAACTCATGCAAGTGTGCCTCAATTAATGGTGTTAGAGTCGGTCTAGTTATCCCTCTGTCAGAGATCAAAGCTCTTTTGCATTTCATGATTAGGTGTCTCATCCGTTTTGATCAGTTGCATTTCGTTAGGCATGCCATAAATCTGATGGAGTGGTTTGTGTCATTCATTCCCCTCGTGCATGTCACTGTTGGTTTAGGTTAGGTCATAAAGCTTCACAAGTCATTTACAGTCATGTTTTAAATTTTTAGGTTTAGGTCTAGGGTTGAGTCAATTTTGTCTTAAAAAGTCTTAGAAGACTAGCGGGCCAGAGGGATGTCTTTGATAGATCATCATTTCAATAATTTTCATCATTGTACAGCTGAATTAGGACTTCTCTTCGAAACTCCATTTTGAAGATAAGTTGCCATCTCCTTTTTGTAAAAAATTGTCAAAATTTTCAATTCCTCAATCGTTCAAGCGCAGCCTTGATCTCCTTTGCTAGAGCATATTACAGCTACCCTGCAAACAAAAATCAACAAAGAACTTCAATCCAAAGCATGAGAAAATCAAAAAGCATCATTGTATTAATAGGCCAAAAATGAAAGTGCCCAAACTTTACAAAGTGGGTTTTTTGAAGTCAATTTATTCAAATTAGATATTTTGGGTGTATATAAGGTGAAACAAGTCTTTTTGGTTCACCACATATCAGAGCAAGAGCATTTTCAAGATTGGAGGGCGAAAAACCAAGTTTCAAACCCTTGAGGCAGAGTTGAAGGTGCGCGTTACGCATAGAACTTGCGCGCTACGCACTGGGCGATGCGCTACGCATTGGGTGCGCACATCCTGTGTTAATTTACACAGGCGCTACGCACTGGGAGGTGCGCTACGCATAGAACATGCGCGCTACGCACCCATTCCAGCGTTAAGTTTATGTGCCTAAAACGTATCAAATCGCCTCCGAAGCTACAAGATACACATTGCAGTCCTCCTATTGCAGCTATTTTGTTCTCAAAACCATGTCAGATACAGAGTCATCTTATGAGCAGGAAAATGACAGTGATTCCACCATAGAGGGAAATGTGCCACAAAGACCTCACAGAGGTGGCAAAGGTGGTAAACATCTTAGAGAAGAGCCCACTTCTATGGTACAATTGCAGGCTTGCCCACTTGCCATGGATTGCTTTCGCCATCAGTCATGCTATCATTTTTGTGAGCTAATTTCACAGTTTCAGCATCATCGTGAATTAGCTCGCTTGCTTATTCTCCATTTACATGATGGCCATGTAAACCTTGCTGGAGTTAATTTCATTTTGTCACCAGAAACCATTGCAGAGGCCACGAGAATTCCAAATATCGGGGAGCAATGGAATAAGCGTCAACAGCTAGAGAAATCATATTATGAGCCATATTAAACCAGGGTATATGAGGCACTTGAGCAGAGTTTTTCCTTTCCACTACCTGAATGATTGGTTTGCACCTTTGATGAAACTCATCATCCGGTATTTCAGTTGTGAGGGCAGATTCTTGCGTCTTTATGCATACCATGTCCATTTGTTGATGCATTTTACAAGGGTGCGTCTGATGAACATCCCATATTTTATGTTTCGAAACATAGAGAGGATGGTGCCTTTAGTGCAAAAGAAGAGCCCAACACATCAGCATAGGAGCATATACCATTATGCATTGATCAAGATCGTGGTGATTCATCAGCTGGCACAGCAGGGCATTACATGGGAGGATTTTATTTCTCATGACCTTTTCACAGTGCCTCAGCCACCACCAGAGATGATGAGGGAGGGCCTTCACAGCAGTTTGACATTCCTGAGACCGAGCATGTTGATGCTCCAGTATATGTGACATATCAGAAAGGCCATAGGGCCTTACTTGCAGCCGCACGATGAGTACTATCTCCACCCGGGGTGGAAGGGGTCTCGTTGACTTCATCAGCACAACGAGTATTATCTCCACATCATGTGGAAGGGGTCTCACCTCC
>APFE031609318.1:18399-37106 GCA_000404065.3 Pinus taeda
CCAAAATTGCCTTTCCCTTGAATTCAACAAAACCTTTAAAAATCAATTCTAAACTCTTTGTACTTCATACCTAGCCTAAAATTAGTCATCAATTCAGTCATCTCGAGCCTTTTCAATTATCTTTTGCCGAGTTAGACCCGGAGAGAGCCCTCTCCTGTCCTCGTAGGGCTAGCTACGAGGCTGAGCATGGTTTGATGTGGCCTTGAGTCTTACCTTATTTCAGCCTAAGGTAGATTTGAGCGCTAACAAATGGCACCTGTGTAGAACAGTTTCAACCTTATGCAAGATTTTAAGATTTACGAAAGTTGCATTTCTACTAGCATGCCCCATTTATTCATACTGGTGAAGATTAAACCTATGCTTAATCTCGAGCTCATGACATAAGAGGAAGGAATCTTCTTAGTTAGTTTGTGATGATTACACTATCTCGCAACCCTGGAACCCATAATATGGATTTGCAGGATCATATGTGGCTATTAGATTGCATTGTGAATAAATTGAGGAGAGGATGCATATCATTATTCACTCCTTGAAAGCAAGGTGGGTTCTGGTCTTGTTATCCGTTGAGAAATTGACAGAGGAAAGTTTCGATAGAAAGAGTGGCATCCAGACACTGGAGAAATTGGAAGCTTAGTGATGAGATTTGGGCTACTCTTCGAGACTTATTCCGTTGTGAGCTCTGTTTGAGGCTAAAGCACAATAGTAGTTAGGAAGTTTGGCATCTTACCTTCTCTTGTTCTGAGGTAATTGTTTCAATTTTCTCCTCCCTTGGCCTTGTGTGAATTTGGAGCAGTCCTGTTTGTTTCATGGTCTCTAGATCACACCTTGGACAGAGGCAGAGATTGGAAATTAGGAGTATTCTTCCTTTCCTTTCTGGGTTTTATCTCTTTATTCATGCTTGCAACTTCTAGTTGTGTTAGTGGGCCATCTAACCAAAATATTCTGAGTGTTGGAAAGTATATCGGTCTCCTATGCCTTGTCTTTGTTCTTTCCTCATTTGATCTTTCATACCTCACTCATCTATGGTTTCAGTGTACCTCCTCCATGGATTCAAATTCATCAACATCTGACTCTTTAACCTCATATATATGTGATCATTGCATAAAATAGCATGCAAATATTAATTTCAAAATCTATAACTTACATGTCATGTTATACCAGCAAAGGACCTCTGATAGCGACACCCTAAACATGATTGAGGCTCATCAACATCGAATCTCACACTTGGAGGATGAGGTTGATGCTCTTCGCAGTATCATTATGGACCTTAAGCTACAGGGCGCCTAGCCAGCTAGCCCAGCAAGGGAATCACCTCGATACATCAACCTTAATCGCTTAGTAGATAGTTTTGATTAAGCAATTATGTAATGTTTGGTTTCAAATGTTTATGGATTTTGCTTCAATTTTGTCATATATATACTACTAGACAAATAAGAGTACTGATAGACTACAAGGTTTTTTTTTGTAATCTGGGTAGGGGTAGATAGTTAAAGTTTGACATCCCAAATGTCCATGAACAAATTGGTAATGTAATTCTCCAGAGTATTAGCCACGGTTAGGCATGGATTTAATACAAAGAGTACTCATTCTTGTTATATTATATATAGATATATTATATATATATTTATATATATATATATATATATATATATATATATATATATATATATATATATATATATATATATAATATATATATATATATAATTTTATAAATGTTAATTTTTATATAGACATGTTACATTTATATCATAAAAGAAGTATAAAGTTAATAAATGTAAATATATAATACACTGTTTTATACATGTATTATAAATTTGTATATTGATATACGCATTAGAATTTTTAAATAGTAATAGATCTTACACAAGTTTAGTATATAATTACATAATATAATCACTATAATAAATTATATATACATTAAATCTTATTAATCTAGGTTAATTCACAACTATATATGTATACAAACTTATAGAGATGGACTATATTCCCAAAACAAAGAAAGCAATGCAAGCATATATGACTTTTGAAACTAGTCGTCGAGACTAGGTGAATCATGAATAATTGGAGAAGCAAGAGCAATCAAGGCCTTTTGAATTGACATGTAATAATCACTCAAGATTAAGCAACCAAAGCAACAACCACAAGTATCAGAAGAAGAGACTATGACCAAAACATCATGTTAAACCCTAAAATGTAAAAGCCAATCAATGAAGATATGAGAAACCTTCATCCATCCTATTGGGGTCCTAGAGTCACACTATGTTTTGTTGTAGTGCAGAGCTTAGGAGCATCTATGTGTGATCCTATTTGTTGCTCTATTCTTAAGATATTTTATTGAAACCAGTGTACATGACCATCAATTGTTGTTTAATATTGTTCGTTGTGGTCTATATCCCTTTTGACTACAATGTTCTAACTCATGGTTCTTAACATAATGGTTCAGAGATGGAGATGACTCAAAATGCATGCAAATATGGTTGTATATTTAAATTGTTCCTATAAATGTGTATTTAGAATGATTGTGGAATTATGCTCTGAACTCAATTTAAATTTTTTCAATCTACTGGAAATAGTTCAAAAAATCATGCATCTTACTTTATTCTATAAAATATCACAAGAAAGCAAAATTAGAAGAAGAATTTATCACAACCATGAAGTAAAATATTTGTGTAGAAATGAGTTTCTCTTTACTAAATGAAAATCCATAAATAAGAACAGAATTAAGATCTCACTTATTTGAAAACGAATTCATCATTCACACTTAACATTCATAACATGTTCTTGAGAGCAAGTGTTTAAAATATGCATGAACGATCTTCAAACTCAGATTTGTGTTTAATTTGAAATTTATTTGGGACTCAAGGTTAAGGGAAAACTACCAGTCATTAAATGCATTTATTGGGTTGCATTTCCACTAATCTTAAGTTGGAGCACTCATAACCCTTGGGTTTGACATGAAAAGTTGAAAATATGAAAATGGATGAAAAATGGAGAACGGGTCTTACCTAATTTAAGGGAGCAATTAAGAATTTAGCCATTAGACAACATAGAATTTTGAAATTTGCCATTTCTTGTAAAATTCTTGCAAGAAATATCAAAAAATTCAAGATACTCTTCAAACTAACTTGATAGATCTTGCAAAACCAAAATAAACCACCATATTAATGCCATAATTTATTTTAGATAATAATTCTCATACAATTCTACACAATTCACATAATGAATCAGGTTCACAACTCAAAGTGCCATGGAAATTGTATAAACTTGTATTTAATTGGTAGTAAACTTCAAAATATGAGATGGGTATGGAAAATACATGATAAGAAAATACAAACAACCCAAGGGTTACTGCAAAATTCTTCCTAAGATAGCTTCAAGACCTCCTATCAATTCACCAAAGAAATTGACAAAGATTCCCCTACAACCAAGATTTCTCCCCCCTTTAATTTTCAAAATGAGGCCTATATATAGGCACTCAAGAACTTGGACCCTACCCTAAACCGCTAGTGGTATTTGGAAAACCACCAAGATTTGTTACAAAATTGTCAATTGTGCAATAATTAACTTCTTCTAAAAGTTTCTTGAAGAACCTACTAGTTGTGAGGTGGGCCCCTTCAGATTTGGCTTTGATAGGTCTTTATCTCTCTCTTGGTTGGTCGTTGCACTCCTTCTCTCTCTTGGGCAATGTTTGGGTCGTGCACTAGGGGCTATAGTGGGCATGTTTGTTAGCCTCACTCTCACATTAAATACAATTCTAACTCCAAATAATTAAATTACTTAAAATCATGAAAGTTAGGATTTAATCCTACCTTTCTAGATTGAGTTTGTTCCTCATGGTTAGGAGTCAGTTTAGGCTTAGTTGGTTGAGAGATTCTCTCCAACTAGTTAGGCTCCTAGATTACTGTGTTGTCGAGATATTTTCTCAACCATAGTGTCCAAGATAGACGTACTATCTTGAGACCAGCTTCCTCATGTATTTATTTGTACTATTATCTTTATTTGTACATAGGATTGATTAATAATTAGAATGTGAGGAATGTTGTAAGGCTGAGGCCTTTTCCGCCATGTCTTGTTTGTCTATATTTCTGATATTTAGTTTGAGTGTGAGTGTTTTATTATTAGTGTATTAGTATGTTAGTTTTCTTCATGTGGTATTAGAGTCAGCAGCCTGTTGAGAAATTTGTTATAATTATGCGCGTCTTCAAATTGGGATCGAATATCCTTCTGATCAATTTTTGAGCCCCAGCAGAGAGCCATTTTGAACACTTTAAGTAGCTTTTGAAGATCTTATAATACAACACAGCAATATTGTTGTCGTCAAATGGCAACCAGCTTGTCAAAAGAATAAAGAGAATGACATCGCCAGACCAAACTTCGTCAGGAGCACCGAATATTATTATTATTATTATAATCATGTGTGCATTAAACCAATGTGTATGGACATCGAAGCTAATATACCTTCCCCCTGGGAGTTATTTTCCTTTGTCATAAGAGGGAAGAGGATTGACTACAGGCCATCCATTCGTGTCCTGTGATGCCTTTAAAACGACATCCTTAGTCAAATACAAGCTGACAATTTACGCTACAAAAAGGATCCAATCGTCCTTTGCTTGAAATCAGCATCCTGTGTCCACTGAAAAAATGTGATGAATGCCCACTGGTGTATCTTCTGATGATGATCACCCACTAGCTGATGACGTTGAAAAACAACTCACAGTTGCTTTTGTGTGTTTGAAAATTGCTCACTGCTGACTTTGTTGTCGATCGCCCACTGGAAAATTTGTTGATGCTCACTCGCTGATGAAAATTCCTACTGGCTGCTTCGTTGATGTTTTCGAGACTTTCAGTTTGAAAAACATTGAAAAATTCATTGACATTTTCTCCCCTTTGTCAGCTGAAAGGAGAGAAAATATTCTGCAAATTATTTTTGAACTCCCCCCCTTCAGGTGTAGGACCAACTGTGCTTCTCATGAAACGGGACGAAAGGACCAAAGGATGCTCCAGTAGACCCGATAAAAGGTGAACGAGGTCCGTATTGGATAAATTCTGTAAAAGAGAACGCCTTTCTGTGCTTCTCTGTATCGACGTCAGAGCAGAGGATGAACTAATCGTGTAAGGCTTGTGATGGTGCTAGATCTTCTTTATTGCTCATAGAGAGGCTTCACGTTGTGTTGCCTGCAAACAAGTAAGTTTTTAAGTTTCATTTTTAGCTTTGTTGGACTCGAATTGTTGATCTCACCATGGCTTAGTTCTTTAGCTTCAAATATTTCCTGAATGCTGAGCGGTTTTATCATTATTATACTTACATTGTTTCGAGATTTGAACTCTAGAACATCGAGGTTCAACGCATTTTGGGTTTGTGAAGAGTTCATGTTAGCCTGAAAATGCCCGGAGTCTCATCAGAGGAGTGCTAGGTTTTGTCGTTGGATTCCTTCATGCCTGGGGCAGAGGCTAACTCTTCCATAAAAATCGAATCAAATCATTTTATTTGTGAAAGGCCTTGGACAATTAGCTTGATTCCTCCTTTACAGTTTGTTGGACGATCCTCAAAATCTACTCAAAATTAGAGATCAACCAATGCATGAAATACAGGACCACTGTTGAACCAACTTGGAGGAACCAGCGTCCATCTGCGCTGAATTTTGCCTGCACTACACCCAAAACGTTTTCCAACATATTTCATAATAATGGTGCTTTCTTTATAATTTTAATTAGAGTATGGTTCATGCTTTCTAAGTTTGAACACAAAGTGATTTTTCCACTTTTTTATAAAGTGATATCAAGCCTTTGGAGAAATAAGGTACATTTTTAAAAAATTAAATGAGTGAATTTTGGGATATATAAGGAGTGACATAAGAAAGAGGATCAGTGCATAAGGTGCATTAAATTTTTTATTTTGGCGAAATAAGGAGTATTTGTAATTTTTTATGTAATGAATTCATAAGTGAATTTGGAGTGATAAGTGAAAGACATTATTGTAATCCAAAGTAATCTTTTACTTTGAGAATGATTAAGTCAGTGTAGGTAGTTTTTTATGACAATTTTCTTCCAAAGTTTACAAGTGTGACATTCTCTTTGAGAAGTTTCCACGACAAAGTTGTGACAATGAAGAATGATGTACTCCAGTGATTAATAAAATCACAATTTTTGGTGGTGATTGTGTCCTAGATCCGCCCAAAATTGAATAAGGGGATCTTAGGTACACCATGTGTATGTTTATGATGGCACATGATTCTTGATATTGTTTTTGTTTTGTGTCTAGTTTTGACACTAACCTTCATGTGGTATCTTTCTAATATGGTACACATGTAGCATACATCACATGAACGACTTGCATGCCCATAATCAATTCCATTCAAGCTTATGTAATCAAGCAAACTACAAGCAATTAAGAAGCACCAATACATAATCAAGTTGTCAAAGACATTTCTACATCAACATCCAATCAAGTTGTCATCTACATCAACAATTTTTGCAGCCATTGAACAACAATTTTTTTGGAAATTGCACTTGCACCATTTCTTTAATAAGCTCAATACAAAACTGTAACTTGCAAATCATAATTTGTAAGTTGAATTGTAATCAAAGTCAAATTTAGTTGAATTGTAAGGGTGCATTCTCGGTTTAAACCGACACCCAAGCTTTGAATTGATAGGGAATTAATTAAACCAAGTGAATCCAGTGTTTTTTAACTGAGTCATTCAAATCATTGTAAGCATTTCTCTTGGGTGCATTTTCGATAGTATTCGACACCCTTCTTTTGATCAATCAAGAGTGTGAGTTCAAGCAAGTGCAAATCTCTCAACATCAAGCGAGCCTAAAACTGATTGAAGCAAGCATCAAGCGAGCATGAAAGCAAGCAAGTGTGAGTTCAAACAATCAATTGTTAAAAAAAATTCAAGCGAGCATGCAACAATCAACCAAACATCAAGCGAGCAAGTTCTGAAAACCCAACAAGTATTAAGAGCAAGCAAGAGTGAGTTCCAACAAGTTCACATGGAGAAAAGAATTCAATTATTACAGATTCTTAACAATTTGATCCTCTCAACTGCTGAAGACATGGTGCAAATCGACAAAGCAACTCTTGTTGATATTTCAATGAATCTATAACAAGAACATGAAACAATTGGGTTCCTTCAACTAGAGTCGCAACTTCAAAGAGATGAGTTACAATAGAAGAGTGATGTTTCCAATTCTTTCATCTGTACCGATGAAGATAAAGATGTTGATTCCAAGTCACTGATCCAATCAACTTCAAGTGTCGAAGTGGTCCCTGATCCAGTTCAACTTTCTTCCAAACCAATTATCAAGCCATGGGAAGAACTTCAAAGTAACAAAAATCAACAAGGATTAGGATATGACAAAGATGAAAACAACTTGCATATCCCTTATTATTCTAAGCCGATCAAGTTCATCAGTGCAAGGTTTCTTGATCCAATAACATCAACAAGCCATGAGAAAATTGTAGACAAATAGACATGTACGCAAAATGAGGTTGCAATCAAACCACAATGCCTTCATTGTCAAAGAACTAGTCATATGGAAGATCAATGTTTTGATCTCCATCCTTGCCACCATTGTGGCAAGTCAAATAATTCATCAGCACAATGTAGCAAACAACAACAATCAACCATATTGAAGATAAATTATTCATGGATTGATCCCTGGGAATGGTCATCCACTGTTAGAAGATTGTATAAGTTTTACAATCGAATTCACTCACACATATTGAAGCCAACAATAAAAATGAAGATGGTACTCTCGTGCAGTTGAATGGGAGAGTACACCAATGAAACACTCCTACACCTAAAGGGGGGAGTTCGAAAATAATTTGCAGAAGATTCTCTCCTTTCAACTAACAAAGGGGGGGAAATGTCAATGAAATTTTCAGTGCTTTTCAAACTGAAAGTCTCGACAACATCAACGAAGCAGCCAGTGGGTATTTTCATCAGCGAATGAGCATCAACAAATTCGCCAGTAGGTGATCGACAGCAAAGTCAGCAGTGAACAGTTTTCAAACACAACAAAAGCAACAATGAGTTGTTTTTCAACGTCATCAGCCAGTGGGCGATCATCATCAACAAATACAACAGTGACGTTCATCGCATTTTGTCAGTGGGCACATGATGTTGATTTCAAGCAAAGGACAGTTGGATCCTTTTTATAGCTTGGCACGTGAAGGAGTTGTCAAACAACATTCAAAGATGAATCAGACATGTAGCTAACTCATGGTCTCTTCTTATTGCAGTTTCTTCAACATCCAACTTTGGCGGTTTTTCAGGCAAATGTTTTTTGAGGATCAACAGTTTTAGCATGAGAAATTGGAAGATCGTTCTTGGTTCTTAATTTGGACTTATCATTGAGTGGGGAAACGTTAGCCCAACTCTCACATTAAAAGCAATTCTAAGTCCAAATAATTAAATTAATTAAATCATGAAAGTTAGGATTTAATCCTACCTTTCTAGATTGAGTTTGTTCCTCATGGTTAGGAGTCAGTTTAGGCTTAGTTAGTTGAGAGATTCTCTCCAACTAGTTAGGCTCCTAGATTAGTGTGTTGTTGAGATATTTTCTCAACCATAGTGTCCAAGATAGACGTACTATCTTGAGACCAACTTCCTCATGTATTTATTTGTACTATTATCATTCTTTGTACATAGGATTGATTAATAATGAGAATGTGAGGAATGTTGTAAGGCTGAGGCCTTTTCCGCCATGTCTAGTTTGTCTATATTTGTGATATTTAGTTTATGAGTGTAAGTGTTTTATTATTAGTTTATTAGTATGTTAGTTTTCTTCAATGTTTCCAAAAGTGCTTGCAAAGGTGCCAATAGTGTTGGAGCTATCAAATATGTTGGTGATGATGCTAATATTGAGGTGAGGGTTGATGCCAAGGCTAACTAGTCAAGTCTTGTCTGGTGCATAGAGCTTCTTGCATTGCAACTAGGTTTTATTGATGCTACTTGGGATTTTGGAACGAATCCTTGTTGGGAATCCCATTCATACAGGTCCATTAGGGTCCTCCATTTGTTGTCGTAAGGATGTCACAGGGCCAGGCTTCAATGATGGGCCCATCTAATCTAATGGTGCCTTCGTAGTCAACCTTGCCCTGTTCCTTGAATATATTCTTAAGCAACAACAAAATTTCATAGTGATCCTTGTATAGCCTCATGATCCTTTTTCCTGCCAAGGTGCAAGTTTCTGCTTTGAGGCCTCTATCACCCTATTTGATTTTAGTCAGGAGTCTCGTGAAGGACTCCTTGGGCAACATGTTCCCTTCCTCATCGAAGAAATTTGGGAAAATTTTGCGATGAAGCATTTCACACTTTCTCCTTAAATCTTCTACTTCATCTGCTAAGGTATTTTCTTCCTCTTTAGCTATCATCACCAATTCACTTTTCCTTATTATTTTATTTGCCTTGGTCACAGATTCAAAATGGTCAAGGTTCACCCTTACAACCTCTTCTTTTGACACCTGATTCAGGAAGTCTATAATAACCTCATCCTTGGTAGGTGAATCTTCAATAGTGTCATTAATGGCATTTATTTATATGTACACCATTTTTACAACCTCAGTCATCTCTTGAATAATTTCCAAATGCCTTCAGTGCTTATTTATTGTCTTTATTATGTGCCCCCATACTACTGTCTTGATCATTTTGAGCGAAGTCTTATTAGAATCTTCTTTCTTTAACAACTCAAGCTCAATTCCCAAACTTCCTATAAGCTCCCTCACCCAAAGGAGCTTTGTTCTAGCCAATTGCAACTCCCACCTTTGATTTGGGAGTTGTCACAATGATTCATCAATTATTAAAATGTCTGTAAAAATGTGAATGGGCTTCCTTAACTCAAAATTTGTCATAAGTAGGTCTCTGTTGTTGATGTCATCACCACATAGGCACACTTCTTTACCTTTTCCATTTATGTTTGTATAATTTTCCATGGATGAAAAAGCCATTTGACAAGGTGGTGAACCTAAGAAACCACTAAATCTACAAATATGGATGAGTAGGAAAGTGATTTTGGGAACCAGGGGGGGAATAGGGGAAGGACATGTGTCTCAAAGTGTGAATGATAGGTTAGCAAGAAGGCCTCCTCAAATTTAGAGCTCGGAAATAGCAACATACACATGAGTAACAAGCTTAGGGTTTATAAGCTTAAGAACAAATTTAGCAAATAAATAGGTTACCTCACCTTAATATCGAATTTATGACGTTAATCCACTGATTTATGTGGATATTTTCACCCGGTAATAGAAATTTCTTAATTGAAGAGCGTGTTTCTTATAATATGAGGCTAGGACCTTAATGATTTAAATTCTTGTAACTTTTTGTGGAACGAAGGCTCTGGTGAGTAGAATTCATGAAGGAAAATAACACACAGGTTGAACTTACATGGCTTAGTTTTCTTTGGCTAAATCTAGCAATTTGAAGACCACAAGTGCGCAAGAGCTTGAACAAGAAACAATAGTAGGAAAAAGCCAAAACTAGACTTCTACAGGTCCTTTATATGAGTCAACATGCAACATGTGTGGGAATTTCATTGGTGGGAAAGTTGGAATGACGACACGCTGACGTCAACAAGGCGTGGGGCTAGCCATGTGGCATGTTGATGGTGTGATGACTCATCAAGTGTGTCATGTTTGGTGACAAGTAACTAGGTGACGAGCAAATCTAACTAAACAACTAATGTGGGAGACCATGTGACAACCTCCTGCAAGATTGAGAGAGAAATAGTTAAAACTCTAGAAGGTGTGCGAGATATGCTAAAAGGTGATATGTAACACAGACCGCATGCCCCTCATGAAATTATCTTACTAGCAACTTCACGGCGCTGGATCATTTAGGTCGTTGGATGAAAGGAGCTCTTCGTATTCTAATTTAAAAGCAAGCAGGTTGGTCGTGGCTTATGTGACGTTGGGATGATGCAAGTCAGGGGTAGGACAATGCCATGTGTACAGTGACAAAGAATACAAGGTGATGACATGGAAAATGACGAGGTAGGTGACGTGCAGAGACTAGCTGGCTATACGGGTATGACCATGTGGAGGATGACAAGGCAATGATAGAGTAATGTGGTGTGACATGGGAAGTTGACAAAATAGAGGACACTCATCATATTTCATATTTGGCCATTGAACTTCGTGGAGGCATGTAGGGAGTATGAGGGGTTGACACGTGTCCTCCTCCCTGCGCCTTCGTGGCATTAATCTTCGGGAAACTTCATGGAATGAGGCATTCTAGACTATCGGATTAGCGGGTGTCTCTAGTCATTGGATCATAGTGACATGCAACTATGTCGGCATTATGCCCATGGCCAGATCGCTTCGGCTTGATGTGCCCATGATGGGTGTGCCCGACACCCATGGGTTGTGATGGAAAAGCATAATGGCATGTGCTTGTGACATAAAAATAGTGTTCGCACCCACAGACAACCACATTTGGGGTTGAAACTTCTAACATTTTCCTTTGGCCTCCAAATATTTGTTTTTTTAGCAAGGATGTTGACTTCAACACCAACACATCTCATCAGGATGGAATCGAGGGCAATTAGAAAGGATATTTTTTTTCAAAAATTTCAATGGGGGGCTCTTAATTTTTACCAAAATGTAGGGCAGTTGCTGACGGGCCAACACCTGGTCAACTTTGACTCTTTTCCTAAGTCAAGTTTACCTAGCAATCCCCTTTAAACCTTGAGTTATGGTTTCCCTTGACCAAATCCATCCAAACAACCATGTTATTGGCACTACTCACTCTATCCCTTACCCCCCTCAAAGTTTATACTCGAGGTATCTAAATGCCCTATCACCTAGGTCTAACACTAGACTCTATTAGTAGTTTCCTAGGGGTACGCATGCCTTACTAGATCTTATAACAATATGCCCATTTACATGCAATTTAAAATTTTGACTTCATTGTAACAATTTTATTTTTCTTTTGTTGTTGTTGTTGCTCTAACATTTATGTTTCCATCCTCTCGTCTTGAAATGCTTTGAGCCTCATGCCTTTCCTCTTCAATGTTGAATTCCATGGTTTCATTTCGCAAATGAAACCATCATCACATTGAAGCATCCCATCATACACTTTGTGAAATGAAACCATCATCACATTGAAGCATCCCATCATACACTTTGTGAGCATCAAAGACGTACATTTCCAACCAGGCTTGAATTGAATTCATGTTTTCTTCATGTGAGTAACGCTAATCCTCACAGATGTGCATAATCTTAGTGGCCTTGCAAACATATATGTTCACAAATTGTCGTTGATGCCAACACATTTCTTCCATGTCCAATGAAAATATAAGGTCTCGATTTCTTTGACTTCACTACCATCTCTCTATTGCCTCTCTTTTATTGTTTCAACCCTCTCTACAACAACTCTCTCTGTTGCTCGTTCTCGAGCCTGAACGTTACCTCTCTCTACAACAACACACTCTGCTCTAAACCTTGCTTATGTAGAAGCTCTTTCACCACTAACTTTCTCTAATGCTAGCCTTTCATGAACTACTATTGCTACTCTACCTCTACCTCAGTTGGTTCAACTTTCACCGACCATGCATTTGGTCCCATGGCTTTGGTTTGAACACACCAATTTATAGAAGCACTTTATGCCATCTCTCCATGAAGCTAAGCCTTTAGTCTCTCACATCCACTAAGATAAATAAACCTCAGCAACAAATGCACCCCCCTGAATCCAACATGTGGCTCTCATATGCTTATCTTCGACTCTGAAATTAAATGTTAAAATTTTACCTGAGAGAAAATTAAAATTAATGAGCGAATTAACAACAACCAGAAACAAACATAAAACATATTGTTGGGTCCCTATAATATTAGTGATTACCCCATTACTATTGTAGTTATACCCCTTATTTATATTGTTGTGCCCCTATTACCCCCATATTGTTATTTCTGTGCCCCATAGAATCCCTCTATTGTTATTTTTGTGGCTTTATATTATTATTGTTAGGTTGGCTGGATTATATTGTGACTCCTTAGACTCCTATATATAGAAAGGAGGTTTTGTCATTTGAATCATCCAAGAATTGTTCATTTATGTAATGTAAAGGAGGTTGCCCCCTCGAAGAGGCTGCATTCTAAGGCGTGGATCTCTCTTTTCTATCTTTTTGTGAGCTGGTTTCATAACACAGCGGGGGTAACAAGGACGGTGACCAACGGTGACAAATTACTGCGTAACACCATCCGTGAAATAATCTTATACCCTGAGTTTACTCAACTCATTGAATCAAAAAGGGTTATCCATCTAGATTTAGATAAATTTGTCATGGAAACTTTTGACAAGTTAGAAGCTTTGACCTCTACATTGATAAAACATATAGATAATGCTTACCTTCAACAATTTGTTGAGCTAGTTTCCCTTACTGCTGCTGCCTCTGAAATTTCTGCACATTCTTCACTCACTGTAAATATCCCTTCTTTTACCACAACTTCACCAATTGTATCTACTATAATCCAATCACCTAAACCAATTATTAATCAACCATCTTCATCATCACCTAGTTCACCTCCATCAGTTTCAAGCCCTTCCTCAAGCACCACAACTTTAGCCCCTAGTCAAACCAGAACCACAACAATGGAAAACTGATATGCTCCTCTTGTTTTACTTGCACAAATCCATGCAATGCCTAGAGATTATTAGAATACGATCTTCATGTTTGATGCTTTTGGTCATTACACTACCTAGTAGCATGTAAACAAGATGTCTCACTTTTTTGAATTGCATGAGATAGATGAAGTAGATGTCCAAATGAGATTGTTTGCCCAAACTTTAACAGGGGATGTCAAGAAATGGTTCAAATCCTTTCCTACCAACCATATTACAGACAACCAATTTCCATAGGTTATTCATTAATAGATGGGGGAGAAAGAAAAACCCATTGTACATACTTTCTGAATATGACAATATTAGAAGAGCTCCTGACGAGTCAGTTCATGACTATTGCACAAGGTTTAATAATATCTACAATGCAATTTCATCCAAAATTAAGCCTCCACCTAACCTTACATTAATTAAGTTGCCTGATGGTTTTTATGCTAACATGTCATACCAGTTAAGGGAAAGAATCCTTGAAACACTTGAACAAATGCAGAGCAATGCTGTTAGTGTAGAGGCCAACCTATTAGCTAAGAAATCCCGAATGAGAAATGAAAATAAAGTTGTATTTAAAGAAGAAGCTTCCACCTCAAATGGAAAAGTAGATATTTTAGCTAAAAGTTTAGAACAAAACCTGGATAGTTTAGAAAACATGGATAGGAAAAATTGATGGGAGAATCAACAACAACAACCCCCAATAAGAAACCCAAATTTTAGGAAGATCACTAATGTTGGAAAGAATGCTACACCAGACCAACAAATTAGACCCCCCTTCCAAGAGAACTATGTTGAGGATTCACAGAACCAAGAAGGAGAGGATGATAGCTAGATTAACTTACTAGAAAGAAAAGAGGAAGACATTGTTTTTCTTACTCAAGAAGATCAGGAGTTATATATGTTGTAGTAGTTGCAGTTAGAATCTAGTGAATCCTTTGATTTTAAATAGGGATATGAATTAGCTATATATGAGGTGCATAAACAATATAGTTTGAGAAGTAAGAAGAATAACTAGACTCCCATTAAAAGATCCATCCAAACCCAGACTAAGATAATAAAAGAAGCTCCAGTTAACAAAGTGTTAGAACTCCTCCCTAGGGGAACAATGGAGACTTCAACCCCTAAGATTGTAGATATAACCTCTACTAAAACCCAAATAGATACAATTACTGAAAGCAATCAAAATAAGAGAAATCAAGGCAAAATAGTAGAAACACATATTGAAATCCCTACTATGGAGAAAATGAATAAGGACACTCAAAGTTCACATATTAAAGAAGATCTGATCAAACAAATAAACCTCAGCTCCCTTTCAACATAAAAAATGAAATAGCAAAATTAAAGATAGCAGTTCCTTTGATCGAACTAGTAAAGAATGAATCTTATAGGTCCTAGATAAATGAGACTTTGAACATAGGAGAGGGAGAGGATTATGTTAATTTAAATGATGACCGGTCTGAATTATTGCTCAGCCCTAAGGCCAATGGTATTCATAACAAGGGGGAATTCCTCCTTTTTACATCAGCCTAAACATTCATGATAAAATATTGCATAACGCTATGTTGGACTTAGGGGCATCCCACAATTTGATGCCAAAGGCAATAATGGAAAGATTGAACCCAGACATTATCAGCACATATAAGGATTTGTTTTCTTTTGACTCCAGTGAGGTTAAATTCCTTGGTCTAATCAAGGACTTATGTGTGACTCTTGTCTAATTTCCTGCAAAGTGCATTTTAATGGACATTGTAGTTGCAGACATCCCACCGAAATATGGAATGCTTCTATCTTGCTATGGGGAGCAAAAATGTAGGGATCCTTGAAGTTGGACATGTCTTATGCCACCATATCTGCTTTTGGACAACTGTGAAAATTATATAGGGAAACCTTGATGAAATACATGGTCAATAGTGAGGAAAAGCCACAAAAATGTCCCATATACTCCATGCATTTAGATATGGCCTCCTTTATATTATACAACGCAGAAAATGATAAAAAGGAAATCACAGCCAAAAAACTTAAATGCAGAACAACTGATAGTGAGAACATATTCCATGAATCACTATGGCATATAGACTTTGATGGGTCAGTCAATAGGTTAGGGGCTGGTGCAAGAGTGTGGATCCATAATATGGAGAATAATCATGCCGAGGGACATGCTTTCAGATTGAACTTCAAATGTACCATTAACATGGCCAAATATGAAGCCCTAATTTTGGGGTTACAATTGGTTAGGAAAATGGGAGCCAAAAGATTTTCCATCATGGGAGACTCAGAGTTTGATTATTAAACAAATTAGTGGTGAATACTCTGTGAACAATCCTAGACCTGGTCGATATAGGGATACTATTCTAGACTTGATCAAGGATCACCTGGAATCAAACATTGTTGCCATTCCTAGAAAACAAAACATGTAGGGCCACAGTCTGGCCACCTTTGCTAGTACTTGTAAATTTCCATTTCAACCAAACCACCAGTACACTGCAGAAGTCAGACATAGGCCTATTATACTAGACAACCTAATGTATTGGTAGATTTTCTCCCAGGATTCTCAAATCTATGATTTCATGAACAATGAAGGTGAGTTTCATAATTTCAAGATAGATAATGTCTGTGCAATAGACAATAATATAGAAAGTAGCTTAGATGTAAATATTTTAGATATAGCTAAACCAATTGAATTTTCTAGAGTAGAAATAGATAGTTGAGAAAATGTAGAGATTGAAGAAATAATGAATGATGATCCTGAGATTCTTAATTTGAAACTTATTTTTTTACCTAAAGGATTAGTACCTTTAGAATATTCGTTTGATTGTAATGATGTAGCTAGGAAACCCAAGATGGAACCTCTAAGAGCTGACATAGAAGAGGTTAACATAGGGACCGAGGATAAACCAAAAGTCATTAAAATATCAAAAGCCTTACCTCCACAGGAAAAAGTTAAATACATTAATTTGTTTAAGGAGTTGCAGGATGTATTTGCTTGGAGTTATGAAGACTTAAAATCCTATGACACCAGGATAATCCAACACAAAATACCTATAAAATAAGATCATAAACCTTTTAAACATAAACCTAGGAGGATAAACCCAGTTCTTACACCCTCTATTGATAAGGAAGTCAAAAGAATTTTTGATGCCCAAATAATAGCCCCCATTAGATACTTAGATTGGATTTCAAACTTAGTTACAACTAGGAAAAAGATAGGTGAGATTAGACTGTGTGTAGATTTTAGAAATCTAAACAAGGTCTCACTAAAAGATAACTATCCCTTACCAAAAATGGATCATATACTACAGAGGGTAGTAGGTCATCCAAGATTTCAATGTTAGATGGATTCTCTGGGTATAGCCAGTTCTTAGTCCAACCTGAGGACCAAGCCAAATCTGCGTTTACTACTCCTTGGGGTTCCTTCATGTATTTAAAGATGCCCTTTGGGTTAATGAATGCAAGTGCCACATTTCAAAGAGCTATGGATATAGCTTTTCCAAGGAGATCCATGATTTCTTAGTAGTATACTAGGATGACATCACAGTCTTCTCTAAATCTGACAATGAAAACTTAAACCACCTGAGAAGAGTATTTATCAAATGTAGAAAATTTGGGATCTATTTAAACCCCAAGAAACCACTCTTTGGTCTGGAAGAGTGAAAACTCTTAGGGCATATCATATCTAAATATGGGATTAGAATAGATGCTACTAGAATAGAGGCCATTTTGACCATTAACCATCCTAGAAACATTAGAAAGTTACAGTCATTTCTAGGAAAGATAAACTTCCTTAGGAGATTCATTTCAAATCTAGTAGAACTGATTACAGAGTTAAATAACATGCTAAGAAAGGACTCAGTACTTAAATGGATAGTGGAAGCCAACCATGTTGAGTTGTTTTATATTCTTTCCACGACTAACCTACATAGTGAACCAGGGGGTTAGGGGGGGCGGAGCCCCCCCTTCGTTGCACCGATTGCGCAGCGAGGGGGTAACAGGGGGGGCGGCAGCCCCCCCTATCCGGAGGGTTTGATGGGGGCGGGTAGCCCCACTCTATGGGGTTCGGGGCAGTGCCCCGAGAAATTTTTTTTTGGACCCCATATTAGGTTGGGCGATCCTACCTATGGTTTTCGGTCCATGGTATTGGATGCTTCGGCATGTATAAATATGTATTGTAACATTGAAAGGAACATAATGAAAAATCAAGCTGGTAGTCTCGGTTTTGGGATCCAGCGGGAAATCTATGTGTATATGTGCTTTATGTGTTATGCTCTCGCATTTTTATTTTTCCTGTGATTTAGAATTCGTATGCAGGCAATTTCTGTACGGGGTTAAAACCTACATTTGGTATCAGAGTTGTTTTGGCTTCAAGGGGACACCTTTGTTGCTGAGGGGTTTCGCTCGGGCCTGTGGTAGACCCTGTTCAGTGGGAGATCTACGAGATCGATTCTGGTGGTGAAAGAAGATGGCGAGTAGCGGAAAGATAGAGATGGAGAAGTTCAATGGTCAGAGTTTTGAGTTGTGGAAACTCAAGATGGAGGATCTGTTGGTGGATAAAGATCAGTGGATCGCGGTAGATCCGGGTACTAAACCAACGGGAGGGACCGATGAAGAATGGAAGAAGTTGGATCGGAAGGCAAAGAGCACAATACGATTGTGTGTCTCAGATTCAGTATTGTTGAATGTATCAGGGGAAGCTACAGTGAAGGCTTTGTTGGACAAGTTAGGGGATTTGTACCAATCTAAGTCTCTGGTGAATAAACTGTTCCTGCGGAAAAAGCTGTATAACCTGAGGATGAAAGATGGAGACTCGGTGACAGAGCATCTGAATGCATTTAATACTGTGGTAAGTCAGTTATTATCTGTTAATATTAAAATTTCAGATGAAGATAAGTGCATCAGTTTGTTGTGTTCTCTACCAGACTCGTGGGATAGTCTGGTTATTGCAATAGGTAGCAATGCAACTGCTTTGCAGTTTGATGAAATAGTCTCGGCCTTGCTGACGGAGGAGATGAGACGGAAAAATATGGACAACCAGAATGGTGATGCCTTGTCTGTACGAGGACGGTCCCAGAACAGAAACAAAAATAAGTCATCGAGTGG